>CM062220.1:19802747-19848454 GCA_031216235.1 Syzygium jambos
TATCGTAGTGTCCGCAGCCGGCGAGAAAACCTACGCAAACGAGACAAACTTGGGGTCCGACCCTGCTTAAATTCCTCCGTCCACTGTTCTTTCAAGCATCTCCAGATCCACCCAGAACAACTCAAGACTTGCCAAATCCGGCGCCGCCGAATCAAGATCCACCCGCCGTCGTCAACCTCGGAGCAGAGCGACATGCCATCTTC
This sequence comes from Syzygium jambos, assembly GCA_031216235.1. Taxonomy (NCBI): domain Eukaryota; kingdom Viridiplantae; phylum Streptophyta; class Magnoliopsida; order Myrtales; family Myrtaceae; genus Syzygium; species Syzygium jambos. The sequence goes on from CM062220.1 coordinate 19,802,951, forward strand.
TTCATCCTCCTGCCCAGTTTTCAAGACCCTTTCGCCGTCGCGCCTCAAGAACCTCCTCCTCGCCCTCGCCCTCTTCTGGATCTTCTACCTCCTCCTCTCCAACCACCGCCGGGCCGCCTTCCTCCTCCAAGATCCCCCCGTCCTCCCCCCGCAAGCCACCCCCGCGACCCCTACCTCCCGCCGCCACCTCCTCTTCGCCGTCGCCTCCTCCTCCCTCTCCTTCCCCCGCCGCCGCACTTACCTCCGCCTCTGGTACTCCCCAAACTCCACCCGCGCCATCGCCTTCCTCGACCGCCTCCCCGATGGCGGCGAACCCGCCCCGGACCTTCCCCCCACCGTAGTCTCCGAGGACACCTCCCGGTTCCCGTACACTTTCCCCGGGGGCCTCCGGTCGGCGATTCGGGTGGCCCGGGTCGTCAAGGAGGCCGTTGACCGGGGCGAACCGGGGGTCCGGTGGTACGTGTTTGGGGACGACGACACGGTGTTCTTCGTGGACAATTTGGTCAGTGTGCTGTCCAAGTATGATCACACCAAGTGGTACTATATTGGGAGCAATTCGGAGAGCTACCAGCAGAATATCAAGCACTCGTTCGACATGGCCTTCGGGGGCGGTGGATTTGCGATAAGTAGGTCGCTTGCGGTTGCGTTGGCTCGGGTCCTGGACTCGTGCCTCGTGCGGTACTCGCACTTGTATGGAAGCGATGCCAGGATCTTCTCTTGCTTGGCGGAGTTGGGCGTCGGCTTGACTCATGAGCCCGGGTTCCATCAGGTACCCCAAATTTGTTGTCTTTGATGCAATATTTATCTTTATCGAGTTGAATTTCGCAAGCAAATTAATATAGAGCATGTTATTGTTTATTTGAATTCAGTGTGCAGAGTAGTTACTGCAATACCAATCTGAACTGTGAAGTTTAACTTTGGTACAAGAATTTGTTCAATCAAACAATGAAAGGCTCGCTGCTACCATTGGTTTCGATTTCTGATCACCGAATGATGTCTGAATGAGTTGTTAGCGCTCTGGGAAAGTGCTGTTTTTGTAAGTTATAAAGTTCATCATCATAAACATTTAAGTACATTGTAATTGAGGAATCAAAGGCTACTTGATGATGTTTTGAATTCTAGCTGCCCACTGAATTGTGGTGGGGGTCTCAGTTGATTGTTACATGTCATACATGTTGCGAGTTGTGTATTGTGTGATGATCAATGACAATGTACTATCCAAATTATTTTTGTTGACGTATCTGAGGTTAGGGGCATGTCAGGCTTGATAGATTCTTGAACAACAATAATGCATTGCAGGTTGATATGCGAGGGAATTTGTTTGGCTTGTTGACTGCTCATCCATTGTCACCGTTGGTGTCCCTTCATCATTTGGATGCGGTGGATCCAATCTTCCCTGACATGAATAGAACCCAAGGTTGGGAGCTTCTTTTTGAAGCTGTAAGTGTTGACCCTGCCAGGGTTTTGCAACAAAGTGTCTGCTATGATCGTACGAATTCGTTGACTATTTCTGTTTCGTGGGGCTATGCTGTCCGGGTTTTTGAGGGCAATGAGCTTCTTCCGGACCTCCTTGCATTGCAGAGAACCTTCACACCGTGGAGAAGGGGTATTAGTGCCGGTTCAAGTCACTATATGTTCAACATGAGGGAATTTCCCAAGGATCCCTGCAAAAGACCTGTTACGTTCTTTTTGCATAGTATTTTATCTGACGAGAATGGTGTACAGAGCAACTATGAGGGGCAGATCGTCGGGCATTGTATCAGAGGAATCACATTGAAGAATCTAAAAAAGATCACTGTGTTTTCAAGGAAGCTAGAGCATGATATTGAACAGGTAGATCTTTTATGGATCTGGATTCGTTTCATCTGAAAGCTCTCTATATCTGAGAGATCCTATTTTGTCTAATTTAACACTAGCAATATCCTAAACGATTAAATGAATTTTCCTTTTGTATTGAGTTGTGTTGTCTTAACAAGTTATTATCCCCTCTTCTTTTCAGATGAATGCCCTGCGTCGTCAGTGCTGTGACGTTCTACCCATCGTTAATGGATTGATGGTTATCCATATTAGAAAATGCGGTGATAACGAACTTATTTCGATGCATTTATAGTTGGCTTCTGCTGGAGCAATGAAGAGTTCCTCACTGGAAGCTGAAGCAGCTCTCATGACTATCTTGGAGCTGCTAAAGTCAAAATAATAAACTGTAAGTCTGTTGCTATTTTCAACATAGAGGCAAGTCTTCATGCATTTTGATATTAATTGTTGCTAATAATGGTGAAGATGGTGTAGTTTGCAAAATCATGTTGACGATGGCTTAAGAGTCATCCATCCAGGAAAATTTGAACTCAGTTTGTTATATTAATGTGACAATAATAGACTTTAATAAGATTATGACTTTGTAGACACCCAACAATCGATGCTCTGTCCTACTTCATCTAGGAATGGATGAAGCAATGCTTGTTAAATCCCCTTCATAGATTACTGGCATCAATTGATTTATTCTTCTCATTGTACACAACTTTCATGTATTATTGACTTATGTGATTAAATAAACACAACTTTCGTGAGATTCCTTCATCTAAAAAATATTAGGAAATATTGGTTTGATCATTTTTATTTCTAGATGAAATAAATATATTGATGAACTCCTTATCTTGGGCTAAAAGTTCTTATATATTGAACTGGTATTCCAAATCTTTGATCAATACATATGCCAAATCCGAGAGGCCAGTGAAGCCTTTTCTTTCATTAGTTAAACACTAAGTGGAGATGGTGAGTGTGTTTAATAACTTTAGTCTGGTGATATCTGCAACTTGTGAAACTAGTAATTATTGGGTTCTTCTCTCTTGCTTTCTCTCCATAATCTACTATTATAGCAAGTGGTTCTTGCTGTGTGCAGGTCAAGAATGAGAAGATTCTTTCTTGTGGAGAGATAGAGTGAAGGTGCTTGAGACATATTAGGCAGCATGTCACAAGAACTCCCGTTAGTTTAGGTCTTCGAGGTAGATTAGTAGTTTACACGGTGATGTGGCAGACTCTTGTTTGTTATAATACCCATCACTTTGTAAATCGATAGCATGGACTGGCCTTTGAATCACTAGCATTACTGTTGGAGGCACTGCCATCCGTGCTTTGTGTTGCTGGGCATTTGGAGCGAATTATCTCTCGCTCGCAGACTGCTGGGCTGGGTTGTAAAGGTGAAAGGCAGGTTGACTCTTCTTGCACAGGCTCTTCAAGTGTGATTCGAAGGCGGAAAGCTATTTTGCTCGTCGACTTATGACTTATCTTAAGGAGGAATTGTCTGAAGAGATTGGATGCGAGGTTGCAATGCAGTAGAGGCATAGCGTTGCTGAGCAATGTAATATAATGGTTTCCAAATTTTGCGAAAGAGCTGATGTTTTTCAATTGATTGAAATAAGTTGCTCTGGAAATTTAGAAGTTGACACGATTGGTGCAATCTATACTAAGTCGATTGTTTTGCTACACATGAATATTCTGGTTTGTGGATATGGCAATGATAAGCTCTCAAATTCGGGGGCATGAATTCCATTCTTGTTGCATCTTCTGTTAGTTATTTGCCTTGTATCTTCTGTTGGTTATTTGCCGTGCATCTTAAAATTTGGAACGAGCTGTTTCTGTTAACTCGTACACTGTTTTTTGCCTTGGATTTTCGATTTTTCCTTTGAGGGTGTATTTCATTAGATAGCCTGTTGCTTGGAGAAGATCCTGTACTTTAAATTAATTGATGTGTCAAAACTCAATAAAAGTTGCTTCAGATGCCAGAAATACCTGCATTTAGTGTAAGCAATAAATGGTATCTGAAGGTAGGTTTTGACTGGGATCTTTTATCTTTACATATGTAAATTTTTTATGTTCGTAATTACTCTAATGCATCTTTGTTTCTTTGGGTTAATATTACAAAAAACTTCAAATTGGTATATCTGCGATAAATTTATTCTAAATTAATTTTTTTTATCACAAAAAACACTAAACTGATATACCTGTAATAAATTTACTCTTTGTTAAATTAGATTAATTTCACAAAAAATCATAAATTAGTATATTTGTGATAAACGGAGGATAAAATTTCAAATTAGTATATCTGTCAATTATTATATGTCATCCAACTCAGAAATATGAAGGTAAAATTTAGCGGAACTAACGGATTGTAAAATTGTCACATGTGTACAAGTTTGAGATTTTTGGTGATCAAAAAATTAGTTTGGGATTTTTGGTGATCAAAAAATTAATTTGGAATAAATTTATTATATTAATGTACAAATTTAAGATTTTTGGTGGTGTTAACTCGTCTTTTTATCTCCTAACGTCAATTAGTTGTTTAGTACTAAAATAAAATCCTTATACCGTGTGCAAATGGCCTGATGCGACTGCTTTTGCACGGAGTTGCTGAATCTGGACTCATTCCTCCAATACAAGTGCCTGATTGTCTGGATCTGCACATGTAGATGGCTCTGAAGTTTGGTAAAAGTGCACTTTAAGCAATTGTTTTAGACTTTGGACCCAAACTTGCTGCTTGTTTCAATGCCATAGTATTGTGTGAACCTAATTCTCCATCTTCTCACTCAATTAGACCGTTGACTTGAATCAATCTGGTATGAAGTTTTAGCAGTCGAAAGGCTCTTTCATCTGTAGATAGAGATTGCCACTCTCTCTCTCTCTCTCTCTCTCTCTCTCTCTCTCTCTCTCTCTCCAATCACTGGGAAAGGTGATGTTTTTGGCATCAAGGGGGCGAAGATCAACATTGTTTTGTGTTGCGCTGTTAAAATGCAACCTGTGCAGTCTCCTACCAAAACCCCCTCTTCATCTCGGTTAATTAACCTCATAAAAGTTTTATCTTTGATATTGATTGTTTACTTGTTCGTCTTACTGTTCATACTGTCTACTTCCAAGTATTCATCTCTATACTCGCCCTTGCAAGAGTTATCCACTCCGACGAAGCTCGAACATATTGTGTTCGGCATCTTCACAAGTCAAGATTCGTGGCCTAAGAGCAAGGAGCATGTCAAGCTCTGGTGGAACTCGCGCACTATGCGAGGCTGCGCCTTTCTTGACAGACTGCCTCCAAATGCTGATTCCTACAACGACACTTCTTCTCTTCCTCCTTTGTGTGTATCCGAAGATACATCACAATTCCGGTACACTCATGGAGCACAGCATAGGTTTCAAATCCGTATAGCCCGCATGGTCCTAGAAGCTGTGGCCCGTAACCATTCTAACGTTCAATGGTACGTCTTTGGGGACGATAACACCATTTTTATAACTGAGAATTTAGTGAAGACTCTTTCGAAGTACGAACATAGGCTGTGGCACTATGTCGGGGCTAACTCGGAAAATCTCGAGCAGAACAGAGAATTCGGATATAAGATGGCATTTTTAGGAGCTGGTTTTGCCATAAGTTCACCACTTGCCAAGGTCTTGGCAAGAGTAATCGACTCATGTATAGATCGGTATGCTCATCTCTATGGGGGCGACGCTCGGGTCTTTGCTTGCTTGGCAGAGCTTGGAATTGGGATGATTCATGAGCCAGGTTTCCATCAGGTATTGATTCCTCTATATTCCATTCAAGTAAAAGAGCCCTCTTACCGATCTTTCTCAACTGCTTTGTTTCATGAATATCACTAAGTAATCATTTAAATATGCGCTTGAGCTTTACATTACATCTTGTGATGCCCCTAAAAGTAAACTTTGCCTTATATCATGACTAATTACACGGTTATTACAGTTCAACTTTGGTTATCTTGAGTTTCTTGGACAACAATTCTGTCTGCTCATACGCTTTGCAGTTGAGATGCTTATTCATTCTGGAGTATTTTGGCGAACAATGCATGCTTGAGTTCAAAACCGTAATTCGGCACAAAATTAACATGATATAATGCGATACATGCTGTGATTTGAGATCAGCACCCTCTCTCACAGAAATAAGATTTTCCATATCTGCTACTGGTGAAAAATACCTGTGTTCGCAAGCTTTGATTGATCAAGCGTTTTATGTATATTCATGCCTGTCACTTCATTATCTTTTCATTAACTACGTATACGCCATGTATAGTCTCTACCACGGTAAATGGAGTTCCATATATATTGAAGTCACACTTAACATTGCTCTTTGGCTATGGTTTTAATACTTGTCCTACTTTTGTTGCTGTCGTCAACTTTGTTGCCGCATCATCAAATTAAATGGAGCCAGTTCGACATCCGTGGCAATGCGCTTGGTCTACTGACCGCGCATCCAGTGACACCTTTAGTTTCCATCCACAGTCTAGACCAAATAGACCCACTCTTCCCCGGAATGAACACCCTCCCTGCCCTGCAACATTTCTTCAGAGCAGCAAACACTGACCCACAGAGAGTTCTGCAACAAACGGTTTGCTACGACAGGTGGTTCTCGTGGACCATCTCAGTATCCTGGGGATACGCCATCCAAGTGTTCCCAAACCACGTGTACTTGCCCGATGCGATCAAAGTGGCAGAGACCTTCCGGCATTGGAGAAGGGGAAATCCATTCACGGAAGCGTACGTTTTCAACACTAGGGAACTGCATCCGGATCAGTGCGCCAGACCCACGATCTTCTTTTTCGAGAAGATATCCAAGAGCAAGGGCAGGACTAAGACCACTTACAAGAGATCGTATGTGAATTGTTCGTACGATAGTGGTTCCCCGAGGAAAATTAAGGAGATCAGAGTATACGCACACAAAATGGACCTCACTAAGAAGCAGGTAAGTTTTGATTTTTTACTGAAGTTTGGACTTGGTTTGGAAGTGAGTGACTGAGATTGTATTTGTGTGTCGGACTCAGTTGCAGGCGCCGAGACGGCAATGCTGTAGTGTGTTGCCTTCCTCAAATAACAAAGCGCTGGACGTTGCCATCAGAGAATGCAAAGAAGAAGAGTTGATCTATCTGCACCTTTAGCTGCCTCAGATATGACTAATTTCCTTTCTGTCTCTGCTTCCAAAGTTTGAGCGTCAGTTTTCTGTGTTTCGGATTTGTATTCAATCAAAGATTTGAATCATAAACTAGTATATAGTATATTGACAGGACTGAGTATGAAATTCAATAAAACGAGGGATACATACACTGGAATGGCATAGCACCAAGATTTTGACGGAAATTGGAGATGTCATTGCCTGAATTAAGCTTCTGAGTTTTGATTCTCGTCTACAATCATGATCCAAGTGAAATTTGAAGGTTAATACGGGTATATGATTGAATGGAAGAAACATGCCAGAGCTGAAGTATGTATAGCTTTATCAAGTCTGTCTTGCCTCTTTTGATGATTTTAGATCTAGAAGATCATTTATGATGATGCACACGGTAAATTGCCGATTACTATGATATGCGCAACCTGTAACGAGCTTCTGATAGAAATGAACGGGAGTTAAGGTTCGTTTCTTGGAAGACGATACACCGAGCATCGTATCTCGAGGTTATGTACCTTACTATTGCTAGATGTAAGACTTTGCAGTCTTCGCATACAAATGAACCGAATCAATCGGGAGAACGTCTTGTATAGATTCAGCTCGTATTCCGGACACAAAGATCCGGTCACATGGTGAGCATGTGAACATGGATCAGCACACGAGGCAAGTTAAACAAACTTCAGCAACAATTTAGGTCAACATGGCAAATGCTCGGCCGTCGGTGGTGGGGGTTGGCGATTTGGGCAGAATCTGCAATTACTTCAAACCTATAAACCGTGGATGACCCTCCGGAAGTAGGGACGAGACAAAGGGTTTCGGTCGATTCAACGCTTTCATTCGCATTTCTCTGCAAGCGCAAGATGCGCTCTATAGTACTACTAATTGAAAATTGCTAGCTAACGAAAGGCTCGCGTTTTCCACCCGCTGGAGACACCACTGCCGCGACGTTATCCCTTACGGATCCCAGCATGCTGTTGCGACTTAAATGTTTTTCAATTATGACGACTAAGTCAAACGTAAAGCCCGCTCTTGATATATTTCTTGCCTCTTTTTTTTTTTCCTTTTTTTGTTTGATTTTGTCTTCTTCTTCTTTTCTCCCATTTGGGACGAAACCGGCAATCCTCTTTATCAAAAATATTTTTTGGAAAATAACTAATTGATTATTGTGTTAATGAATTGCATTTTTTTTTGGTACTAGGAAACCATTATTTGAAAAATAACCCAAGCACAAGTAAGAGTAAAAGAATCACCTATTAGTTTTAATTAATGAACGCATTTGGTTTAACTGGAACTTTAATTTATGTCATTACGCTATAGTTTGGTATTTTAACCACTCAATATAAATAACGTTTTAGGGAGCTTTTCTTTTGAGTTTGCATGATAATATCGAATGTTTATAATTTTTTTTTATGTATTTAATATGTCATATTGTTGATTATTTCATTTTAAAACATCTATTAAAACAAAAGTGTAGTGATGACTATCCCATGTAATAACGGTTTAGAGAATTTTTTTCTTTGGAATCTGCATGACAATAATGAATGCTTAGAATTGTTACCGTACTTAACTCTGTCAATTTGTTAATCTTGTTTTTAGACGTCCAGTAAAAAATCGTGAAATGATGACATGAGAAATAAATAAAAATTGGACAGTCAGATTCATCGAATAAAATAAAAGTTTAGCAAGTTGAATACGCATACTATAGTGTAATGACATATATTAAATTTTTATTTAAACCAAATGAATTCGTTAAACTAGTAAATGATTCTTCCACTCTAACTTGTGCTTAAGTTATTTTTCGAACAATGGTTTCCTAGTACAAAATAAAAAAAGAAATATGCAACTCATTAACACAATAACTAGTTGGCTATCTACACAAAAATCTATTTTTTTTTTGGAAAAGAGGATCACCGGCTTTGTCCCAAATGGGGAAAAAAACAAAAAAGAGAAAAGAAGAATAAAAACAAAAAGAAAAAAAATTCAAGAAATAAGTTTAAATCAAGAGCGGACCTCATATATGACCTTATTCTTTGCAATTGGAAATGTTTAAGTTGCAACGGCATGCTAAAGTGGGACTCGCAAGTATAATTCCATTCAAAGTGAAGGGTATGTCTCCAAACATAGTTAGGGTGAAAAAGGTGCGAACCCTAATGAAATGATAAAAAATGAAATCACTTCTAGCAAAATTAGAAGAAGTCACAATACAAGATTAGAAGAAGTTGAAATAATCAGCGGCGCTGACGAAGAGGACGCTACAAATGTGCGTTATTACCTAAAATCACCAACTCGCTAGAATTTTTAAAATTCTGATTTGCTTAGTAACCGTTATTTACCAGTCAGATGGAATGTCATCCTAGGATATGCCCTGCCCACTTAATATTTATATAATTTTACGTGCTAATGTTGCAAATCAATGTTGATCGCTAGCAATAATTAAGAAACCGTAAAAAAAATATAGTTGTTTCACGTGGTTTTCCTTCACTTATTAGCTTTCTAATGGGCTTTATAATATGGTTTCCATCCCAATTTATTTCGAGTGTGCTGCCCCGTTCATCAGATTTCTTATGTGGTTTTTATTTGGTTAAAGTATTTTCCATTATTTGCCTGCGAAATTTATGTCCCTTTGATATAGATGTGATTTCCTTTTATGTTTTAGTTTAAATTTTTGAATTGAAATTTCTAATGATCTCATTCGAGATGAGTAATTATTGAAAAACACGTCTGGACCGAAAGAGAAAACATGCATTGAGAAATACTCAAGATATAACATCGAATTGTCTTCTAGAAAGATACATGTCAAGAAGAAAACAAATATGTTTGAGGTAGTATTTGCCTAACTAGTCAAAACTTGATGTTTACTTTTCCCCAGTTGCCCCATAAGTCTAGCTTATTTGATAGATTTATCCAAAAATTAATTCTATAAAGTGAAGTGCGTTAATAGATAATTTGTAATTTTCTTGGGGGGGTGTATTTCTGCAAAAACAACTAAAACCTTCTCAAACTTATACAAATACTACATGGTGAAAATTTTTAAAAACATAAACATATTATATGATAGTCAGTTCAGTCTTAAATCTTTCAATTGTACAAATTTAGTCTCTTTTGATAATTTATCAATATAGTCATTCCGACCGATTTTTGGAGGAAATCGTTGACGTGAATGCCAATCGTGATAGTTCTATGTGGCACGGCCAATGCTAATATAAGTGATTTTTAGAGTTTTTTTTTTTAAATTCTTTTCCTTTTCTTTTTTCCGTCGACTCCAGGAGAGGGCCACACTTGCCGCCTCACCAAACCTTGGAGGGCAGCTCGCCGTGACTCTCACCCCTCGTCGGCCCTCACCCTCACCAAATTTGGGCAAGGGGTGGCCGGCAAGGGTGACCCTTGCCTACCTGTGGCAGTTGCCAGAACCGCCAATAGGCCACAAGCAAAAAGATAAAAAAAAATAGGGAAAAAAGAAAAGAAAAATTAGATAAGAAAAGAAAGAATAAATAAATAAATAATTCAGAAAATTAATGTCCAAGTCAGGGCCATCTATATCACGTAGGACGGTCGACGTCCACCTCAGCAAGTTTTGAAGGACCATATTAGCAAATCGTCAAAAGATTTAGGACTAAATTGACATAATTGAAAGGTTTATGACTGAATTGACTAGTTTTTGGACTTTTTGAACAATTATTCCATACTACATGACCTACCCAAATTATATACAGGTATAGGTACCTTCATCACATTCATGGATTATAAGAATAGGGTTTTTGGTTGATAATTAGTATGGTATAAATAGTACCATGTTAGCTTTATCTCATTCATGGATTAAGATTATGAATCGTGTCTCGAATTTGAATCGTGTATGGAATCCAATCTATTGGAAAGATATTGATTTGTTCAAAATCTGATGGGTCTCAAAGTTTGACCATGAAGTGAATTTAAATTAGGAAACTTTTGCTCACTTTTCCTTTTTGGCACGAGGGTTTTTTTGAGCTACAAGACAAAATAAGGGGCTCGTCGGTTCCATAAATATTTATTTTATTTGGGGGTTAAAAAAAAGAGCTTGTCATAGGAAGATATAAAAAGCGAAGGTCTGCTTTTGTGTTTCCTAAGAGAAAAGCACCACTCAAAGGAAAAGAAAAAAAGCTCACAGAGACACTTCTTGGTTGAGTCGTACAAGATGATTTGTGTTTTGAGCATTACATCCAATTGAGTTATTTCTTTATAAGCATTGTGGGTTTGGGCTTAATCTAGACGAGAAAAATACTCGAGCATGTGAACAATTATAATTATGAATCTTCCAATATTACTATATTATTTACTGTTGGCTCTTTTTTCTTTTATGTTCTTTAAATTAATATAGATATGATTTCATTTTATGTTTTAGTAGTACAACCCAGTAATAGCTCTCCCCATGAAGTAGGTATTAATACTTGGACCAAACCACATAAATATCTTATGTTCTTTATCATTCCTTATTTATTTCTCCAGTGATTTCGCTTTGATTTAACTACAAAATCATGTCAATTTCCACTCTAATTTAACAACAACTGGTATTAAAGCTTAGGATCGGGTTTTCTAGATTTTAATTTAAGGCTTTTACTTATCTAATTATTAACTAGAAGTTTATGTTGTTGAAATTATGTCTTAAACAAAAGTAAAAAATTGAGAAGTTTAACGGGAGGAACAACTTTGAGTTATTGAAAGTTAAGATGCATATGCTATTAACAACCTAAGGTTTCACCAAGGTATTGGATCACAAAGATGGGTTGTCAATTTTGATAAAAGAGGCTAATAAGGTATGGTTAATGGAGAAAGCAAATCAAATGAGGTATTAATAGAGGTGGTCAAGGAGAAGGATGCAGCAGAGTTGTGGGCAAAACTTTAGGCATTGTATGTAACGAAAAGTTCGAACAATTGCTTATATATGTTAAAGAATATATTTGAGTTTAGATACATTGAATGTACGTCTATTAGATCTCTCTTAGATGAGTTTAATAAGCTTATGGTGAATTTAAAGAACATCAATATATCTTAGATGATGAAGAATAGGGCATTATGTTGTTAGTTTCTTTAGTCACTTTACTGATTCACTATTACTGGGGCGTATTACTATTATCTCGAAAGAGGTAAAATCTACCTTGTTTTCTAATGAATGGTTGATGAAGTTGTCATCTAGCACAAGAATTGCATGGGGAATAGTGATACAAGGTAGAGATCACCATCGGGGGTCTAGTAGAAACAGAGGTAAAAGCAGACCAAAATCACGCCATAAAAGTTAATGGGATGCATGAAGTGCTTTGAATGTCATGAGGAATAGCACATAAAAAGAGATTGTCTAAAGAGCTGAGAGATAGAGTTGATAGGAAAAATACCACAAGTTGTGTGGTGATCGTTGTCAAAAAGAGCACCAGTGATGCAGAGGCCGCCGCACAGCATCCATGACACCGCAGCAAAATGACGTAGCAAAATGGAAGAAGAGAACTTTACTAAAGCAAGCTCAATGCATGCTTTTACATGCAATACTAGGCAAGAAATTTTGAGCCAAAATAGTGAATATGGTTTTTTATTTTATTAATCGATATCTATCATCCACTATCAAGTGGAAGACTCTTGAGGAAGTATGTTGGGGAAACCTATTGATAACTCTGAATTATGAGTATTTAGATGTTCTACATATGCTCATGCGAGTGATGATAAGCTTGATCTGAGGGCGAAGAAGTGCATATTTCCAGGTAATGCACATGGATGAAAGGCTACTGGTTGTGGTGCAGTGATCCCAAATCACTCAATTTTCTAATGCAAAGATGTGATCTTCGACGAAACCGCAATACTTCGACACAATATTCACTGAGACACCACTAGTAGAGCAAACAGATTATGGTGTCAGTTGTGAGGTGGAGTTTTAGGTAAAGATTCTGGAGACCTTGAAGGTAATAGATGTTGAGATTGCATATGAGGCCGCAATTCCTGAAGTTGGTGATACTGAATAACCAGTAAGGCCACAACATACTATAGTCACAGGTAGAGAGAGAAGGCAAATCAAATCATCAATACGTTATGGTTGTCTAAATATTTCTTATGCATTGACTGTAGTAGGTGATGAGGTAGAGACATATGAGCCTTCATTTTACTCCGATCCAATGGCTTACACTGAGTTATCATAGTAGCTATGCAATATGAGGGAAGAGATGGAATAACTCTATTGGAATTAGAGGGAGCTAATTAATGGGTCTACAGATGGAAAGAGGGCATTCTCGGTATCGAGGTAGCGAGATATAAGGTATGGCTTGTTACGAAGGGGTATACATTGCAGGAGGGCACTGACTATAATCATGTGTTCTTTTCTGTAGTAATACATACTTCTATTTGTATATTACTCACATTAGTTGTTGCACATGATTTTGAGCTGGAACAGCTAGAAGTAAAAATGACATTTATTCACGGTGAGTTAGTGGAGCGGATTTACATGAGGCAACTAGAGGGATTTGTTAATCTATGTAAGCAAGATCATGTTTGTTTGTTAAAGAAATTTATTTATCAACCGAAACAATCTCCTCAACAATCTCCTCAACAATGGTATAAGCGTTTTGATACTTTCATTGCTAGTTAGGCCTATTCGAAAAGTCCTATTACTTTAGGAGATTGGATGATGGATTTTTGATATATCTGATATTATATGTTGGTAATATATTGATAGTAGTTAAGAATGTATTTGATATTATTGTGCTGAAAAGGCAGTTGAGTGCTGAGTTTATGATGAAAGATATAGGTTCTACAAAGAAAATTATGGGAATGGAGATTTTGCATAATAGGACTATAGGAGTTTTATGTTTATCTCAAAAGAAATATTTTGAGAATATTGTAGTACGTTTTAACATACGGTCAGCGAAATCTGTGAGTATACTTTTAGCGAAGAATTTTAAACTTTGCAATAAGTTATTATTGCAGTCTGAGGAGGAGGATCATATGTCTCGTGTTGCTTATTATAGTGTAGTGAATGGCATTATGTTTAGGTTTGATATTTTACAAGCTGAGATCGTAGTCAGTTATTATATGAAGTGTCCTAGTAAAGCTCATTAGGGAGGCAGTGAAGTTTATCCTTAGATATTTAAAAGGGATAATAGATGTTGATATAATATACAGAAGGGTCGACAATGACAATGAGACCACTGGTTATATGAATTCGGATCATGCCGGTAACTTGGATGAGTGTAGATTTTTAGTAGGATATGTTTTTACACTAGTAGGTAGTGCAGTGAGTTGTAAAATGCCCTTATAAGATCATGTTACCTTGTCTTTGACCGAGGCATTGCACATTACACTTACTTTTATAGCGAAAGAGATGATATGGCTAAGGGGTTTGCTTTTCGACTTTGGGGTTAGGACACGAAAGTGTTAATATACATTATGATAACTAGCATATAACATGATTTATCATGAACGAACAAAGCATATTGACATTGGGTACCATTTCATCCGAGATGTTTTAGTGAATGGTAAATTTATTGTGAAAAAGATTGTTATAATAGAGAACCTTGCGGACATGATGACCAAGTTCATTCCTTTGGCGAACTCAATTGGTGTCTGTAGAGAATGACCGTCAATTGAGGTGTTGCGAAAGCAGCATGAATGATGAACACTACAACTTGGCTTCAAATAAATATCGAGTTAAGCTGAAAAATTGTTAAGTTGTGTCTCAAATTTGAATTGTGTACGGAACCTGATCCATCGAAAGATACTGATTTGTTCAAAATCTGACAGCTCTCTAAGTTTGACCGTGAAGTGAACTTAAATCGGGTAACTTGTTGCGCACTTGTCTTCTTTGAGCACAAGAGTTTTTTTTTTAATAGTGAAAAGCTTTCCCGCTACAAAACAAAATAAGGGCTCATCTCTTCCATAATATATATTATTTGTGGGGTGCTGCTTTTTCATTTCCTAAGAGAAAAGCGCCGCACAAAAGGAAAGAAAAAGAAGCGTGCGTAGACACTTTTTGGTCGAGCCAACTAGTCATGGCCACGGTTCAGAGCCGGTCGATTCCGGTTCGAAATCAACAGTTCCTATTCGTGGTCATGTATGAATCGGAATCAGCTGGTTCCGGGCAAGTTTCGATTCCAAGCCAGTTCCGGTTCCGATCTGGTTCCAGTTCCGATTCCTGCCAGTTTCGGTTATCTTTTTATTTTTATTTTTTGGCCCATTGCCAAGGCAGCCTGCAAAGGCTGCCCTAGCAACAGGCTGCAGCAGGGCCTGCAGACGTGCATGCCCCGCTGCAGGTTTTCTTTTTTTTTTTTTAATTTATTTATTTAATTTTTTAATTTTTTTTGGAACCGGGCCCGGAACTGTTGATTTCGGGCCGGTTCCAAAATTGCTAGAATCGAAACCGGGCCCATAGGCCACGGGGTAGTTTCGGTTTTGAACCGCGGGCCTAGTCAACGGATCGGTTCCGGACCAAAATCGGCCCGTGGTCATGACTAGAGCCAACACGCTGATTTGTGTTTTTGAGCATCACATCCAATTGAATTATTTATTAATAAATTATTTGCTGCTAGCTTTTTTCGTAGAATACTTATCGATACTCGGATCAGACCACGTAAATCTCTAGTGTCCTTAATCGTTCATCGTTTTATTTCTCTGGTGATTTCGCGTTAATTTAATTGCAAGATTCTATCGGTTTCCATGTTAATTTTACAACATAGTATGTTGATCCATTATCTCATACTTCCAAACTTTAATGATAATAATTCTCAAAGTCACAAATCTATGCGATCGATTCTATAATTACCCAGTTCACAGTCAGTAAGGATTGTAGTTACCACTTAATTTAGCTCTTGACACTCCTAACAATATTTGAAAAAAAAAACACGAATTAAAAAATAACGTCGTGGATTGAACTTGGTTATAGTTTGCTATGGCATAGTAACAAACGGCCCGATAAAAACGCACGAATCAAATGAGCCAAAGCGGACCTACATCTTTAGGCATAACTTGCCCTTCAATTGCATAATGAAGCATCCCACGTCCACTTCATTATACAAGCGTACGGGCAATTTCTTGCGACAATTGGCCTTCTCTCCCAAAAATTTATATGATTATTTAGCGAATTATCTGTAATAGAATATAATACATTTGTTTCTCAAGTGGTCGTAGCCCACATTTTCGGCTAAGTGCTCTGCGAGCTAATCCCACTTGATTTAAGCCCCATCTCCTTCGAATTATTTCAACGACGCCAACCCTGATTTAACAATGTATCTGCCCGCTAAAAATCGAACATGCCAGCTGCAAAAGAAGAAGTCGCGCCCTCTGAAACTCATTCCCTATGGTCAAAAACCATGGCAATTTGGCGCATTCACTGATATCCTCTCAATGCCTATATAAATGCATGCAAACGACACTCTCATCTCATTCTCATCACAGACACAGCACGAAGGTGACAGCACTTCATCTCACAGCACATATCTATCACATCTTTAAGTAACAATGTCTTCGGCCCGCTTTGTCTTGCTCTCGCTTTGTTCCGCCCTCCTCCTCCGGGCTGCCCTCGGCGCCGACCCGCTCTTCCACTTTTGCTCCACCACCGAGAACTTCACCACGAACAGCCTGTACCAATCCAACCTCGACAAGCTCACCAGCTTCCTCTACACCAAGACCCCTTCCTCAGGCTTCAGCCTCGGCTCCATCGGCCAGTACCAAGACCAGGTCTACGGCCTTGCGCTGTGCCGGGGCGACGCATCGCCCTCGGTATGCAAGGCCTGTGTGGCCGATGCTGGCGCCGAGATCCGCCGCCTCTGCCCGCGCAACAAGGGGGCGGTAATCTGGTACGACAACTGCATGTTCAAGTACCTCGACTCCGACTTCTTTGGCCAGATCGACAATGTCAACAAGTTCTACATGTGGAACCTGAACGACGTGAGCGACCCTGTGGCGTTCAATGGCAAGGTAAGGGGGATGCTGACCAGGCTGACTAAGGCGGCCTACTCGGTGCCGAGGCTGTACGCGACCGGAGAGAAGGGACTGGGGGGTAAGACGAAGCTGTATGGATTAGTGCAGTGTACGAGGGATCTGTCGCCGGCTGAGTGCAAGCAGTGTCTGGAGGGCGCAATCGGCGAGCTTCCGAGCTGTTGCGACGGAAAGGAAGGTGGGCGAGTGGTTGGCGGGAGCTGCAACTTTAGATACGAGATTTACCCTTTTGTCAATGTTTAAGAGTCCTCAGCTCAAGGACCTAAGTGTGGTTTGATTATACCCTAGCTAGGGTGCTCCTAGCCTAATACATGGTAAATAAAGGGGAAAAGTCCCAATAAAATTTTAAATATGTTGTACTCGTACCGATTTAGTTCTAAACTTTTACCGATTCTTTTGAACTGTGCAAAAAAAGTTCTAAACTATTAGATGTATTCATCAATATGCTCTGACTAGTTTCTTACACAAATGTTCACGTTATGTTTATAATAACGTAACTAGGGCTACGCACAAGTCTATAATTTGTGGTTGTCATGACATAAGAGTGATTATACGTGTGTACATGATAGTCCGGTCTTTCACAAGTTGATGCCGACAACGTTTTTGTCTAATAATTACTTATCATCTTCCATCGCCATTTTCCCAATGTTATGTAGGTAAAAATGTTTTTGGAATGGTTGATGCGGAACTTATTATTATTATTGTAGAAACATCTTTCGCGTTTGTGACAGTTCAATACCATAGGAAAAGAGAATTTCTGGGGTGGTGTCCAAATATTGACATATCTAATCGTGTCAATTTTTAAAATTGTATTACATATGAATGGAGTGTTTACCTTTTTTTGTTTTTGGTCGAGAATGGAGTGTTTACTTTAAAAAGGCCAAAGCAAATAGGTTCCACGCAGTAGGAATTCTTTAAATCTTACATAGAGAATAAGTAAAGTCTAGTGCACTCGATCTTGGTGGGCACATGCTCTAATGTCACCACGCGTACCTTTAAACACATTGCCAAAAAAAAATTAAAAAGAAAAATAACGAAAAAACGGAAATCTACGACTCTCTCGTCCCACTCATAGTTTCCCTCTCCTGGGTTCGAGCCGTGAGCTCAACTCATTGGCTGCCATCCCCTTCGTCCACGCCACCACGACGTCCACACCTTCTCGGACGTGGTATTCACTGTCCATCTCCATCACGAAGCCATTGCCGAGCCACCATGAGCTCGAGCAAGCAGCCTCTCTCTCTCTCTCTCTCTCTCTCTCTCTCTCTCTCTCTCTCTCTCTCTCTCTCCAAACACACTACTAGCTTCTACAGCATCAAATCGAGGCCGACAGAAGGTCGTGAACCTCCGACAGTCGCAGATCGAGAGGCGGGTCTGTGGCTGTGTACCTCGGATTGGCCTCGATGGGAGGTTGCGAGGGGGTGGGGAGAGAGACCAACGAGGACTTCGATAGTAATGACGGAGAGGTTGGGAGACGCAGGGTGGGCTGACTTGGCGATGGTGACGCCTTCGATGGCTTGGTGAGGCTAACGATGGCATAGAGAGTGGGCACAGGCTGCTGAGAACATATTACATACACACGAAGAAGAGAAAGGAGAGAGGGGTGGGGAAATTGTTGTTGCGACTTTCCCAGAGGTGAATTACTAAGGGAAAGTTAATGAATTACTAAGTAGGTTCGAACATTTACTCAATAAAGAGATGGTACCATCATCAGCATAGACTCTCTCAAGTTCATACAAATCACAATTTTGAGGTTTTAATTAAATTATTTTAGATATGCAATTCAATTCGTTTAAGAGTAATCACTAATTCATTATGAATCGATTAGAAACCCAAATAAAATGTGTGAGAATCACTTTATTTCTGCAAACTAAAAATTCAATTGGGGGGGGGGGAGCGAGAGAGAGACCAACGAGGGCTTGGATAGTAATGACAAAGAGGTAGGGAGTTGCAAGGTGGGCTGACTTGGAGATGGCGAGGCCTTCGATGGCCAGAACGGCGGCTTGGTGAGGCTAACGATGGCATAGAGAGTGGGTACAGGTGGTTGAGAAGATTGTACATACACACGAAGGAGAGAAAGATGTAGGGGAATTGTTGTTGTGATCTTCTTAGAGGTGAATCACTAAGGGAAAGTTAATAGATTACTAAGCAGGTACGAATATTTACTTAATAAAGAGATGGTATAGTCGCTCAAGAAAAAGTCACTTATGCATCTATTGAATAATTATCGGGACATATAAATCAATACGCCCAGAGGTCGTCTCGAGAAAATCCAGCCAAGAAAATGAACATAGTCACCACTGCCCAACAACCTGTAGCTGTCTCATAAATAATCAAGCATAGAACGTCAAATACGGATTTTTAACTTGATGACTTTGTACAGATGTTCACTACATCTAATCGTATTCGAGTTCAAAATGTACTAAACCGCAAAATTTTAATTTACAACATTTTTCCCGTCGAAACTAAAAAGTAAAACATCTTAAAATGATTTTTGTCTTTTTCACGATGTTATATTGTTTAGTTGTAATCAAGTGTAAATGAGATTCTTTTATGGAGAAATTATCCAAAAAGTCCTAAACGTTTAGTCCTAAACCTTTCAATTGTGCAAATTTAATCCTATACTTTTTGACGATTTATCAATTTAGTCATAAACCTGTCAATTTAGTCTTAAGCCTTTTGGCGATTGTCTATATAGTCATTCCGGCCAAATATCCAAATAATAGGTTTAGGACTAAATTGACAAATCTTCAAAATGTTTAGGACCAAATCGATACAATCGAATGATTTATGATTGAATTGGTTACGGTGTGATAGATTTAGAACTTTTTATAAAATAATCCCTTCTTTTATGTGCTCTACAATACTTTATAATGACTAATGGTGTTTTCACCATAAGCAAGGGGAAAACGTTGTAAAATGTAAGATCTTTTAATTTATGGTGTCAAGGCATTTCATAATATATAAAGGTATTAATTCTTTAATTGACTGTGGCCACGCTGATTTCATAACTATACTACAATGTCATAAAACCGAAAACAAATAAATTCGATGGTACAATAAAAATCTCATTCTATAATTTCAAAAACTCTTCCAGTTGTCCACTCTTTGAAAAAGTTTCTTGCGGTCATAATTGCACCCATCTTCGTTGAATTAAGGACGAGACACACAGCTTCAGTTGATTCGACAAGTTATCGAGTCGCATGTCTTTACAAGCGCAAGATACGCTCGACACGAGGGAACTACTATATTCAACAGGGAAAATGACATAAATAGTTTACATACGATGCCGTTCGAAATTCGAAATCATTTGAATATTTCACAACCACGTGATTTGTTTTACTATGCCAGAGGTGGAATGGATAATTCTTCGTAGCGTAAATAATTCGCCGGGTCACAACGAAGAAGATCAGAAGAAGTTTGAGATGGTCAGCGACGCTGACGAAGAGGACACTAGAAACGTGCGTGATTACCTAAAATCACCAACTCTCTAGAATTTTTAAAATTCTGATTTGCCCAGTAAACGCAATTACCAGTCAAATGGGTTGCTTATCTGCTATTATCTTTGGGGATGTTGTCCTGGGTCATGCTCTGCTGAATCAATCATCACTAAAATTATAAATTTGTTACATTATTTTATGTGCTAATGTTGGATGCCATTGTATTTAGCAATAATAGGTAATCACACGAGAAATATATTCATTTCTGTTAAAATATTTCGAATCACTTGTTTTCGTGGTTTATATGTTCTTAATATACATGTGGGTCTTCCTCCATCCATGCGATTAAACTTCTGGTTGAACTCTCTACTATGGTTTCAGATTCAGGTTATGCCCCAATTCATATTGTGTGTGCGGCTCCCAGTACATCAAATTGTTCACGTCGTAATTTTGACTTGCGTGTGAGAGGGGGCATTAAAGTATCCAATATCATTTGCTTACGGGATTCATATGCTTGTTTTATAAGTATGTGGTCTACATTTTCCTATCAGTTTAAGCTTTTGGATTGTACTATGCATCAATTTCCTGTAATACAAATCCGGCCGTTTGCACACACGGTGAAGAGAATTCTAGACTTGAGTAATTATCGAAAAATATGTCTGGACCCACAGGGAAAAAATGCATCGAAATATATGCAAGATGTGACCTCGTAATGCCTTCGAGAATCATACATGTGAAGAAGAACTCAAATGCGTGCGAGTTAGTATTTGCTAACTAGTCAAACCTCGATGTTTAGTCACTTTACTTTTCACCATTTGCCCCAGAAGTCTAGCTTATTTGATAGACTTATCCAAAGATTGATTCTAGAAAGTGGAGACCCTTACGGGACAATTTGTAATTTTCTCTCGGGATATTTCTGCAAAATCAACTAAACTTTTTCAAATTAATACAAATATTACATGCACCTATACAAATTGTACTGGTATAACTATAGGTACCTTCATCTCATTCATGGTTTATACAAATAAGGTTCGCGATTGAATAATTAGTATGGTATAGTTAGTACCCTTTCATTCGCATTGTAATAGATTCTTATCATATTTCATCAATTTCATTAACCGTTTTTCCCCAACGTCAGTTTCTAAATCTTGCATGTAGAGATGATCTCTTTTCCCCTCTTGCTGTATGAAATGAACCTATTTCTAATTTTTCTCTGTTATAGTAACCTTGCGATAGTATATAAAGTTGATAAGAAAATGGAAGTAAGATCCGTGATTTCCAGTCAAATTTAAGTTGTTACTTCAAATGCTAGTTGAACACAATCGGAAACACAGACTGTGAAACACAGCAATGCAGCTAAAGCAAATTATATTTCAGGTTAGTAGAACAAGAAAAGAAGCACTTGGTCTGCTAATCCATTATCTCATCCCTACAAATTTTAATGATAACAACTCTCAAGGGCCACAGGCTTGTGTGATTCTATAATTACAGGATCTGATCAGATAAAAATCGTCACAGTCGACAAAGGACGGCGTTAGCCATTAATTACCCCTCGACACTCCTAACCATGTTAAAAAACCACTTCAAATGGTAATTTTAATTTAACTTGGTCATAATTTGTTATGGCATAGTATTTGTTAAACCAATCTTTACACCGGTAATGCTACTATTCCTACCTATTGTATGATGCTGATTGGCTCGTCAAATTTTGTTTCTTTGCATATGATACTTATTTCAGAGCTTAAGTTGGTCTCGAAAACATCTTTCTGCATAATTTACCCTTTTAATGCATAGCGAAGCCTCCCACATCAACTTAATTATACAAGTGCGCGAACAATTTGTTGCGAAAACCGGTCTTCTCTCCCCATAATCAATCCCACGCGGAAGAATATTTTTGTGAATTATCTTTGGTTGAATACAATACAATAGTCTCTCAAGTTGTCGTTGCCCGCATTTTCCGCGAAGTTCTCTGTGAGCTAATCCAACTAAAAATCGAACATGCGAAGCTGCAAAAGAAAAAATCGCGCCATTTGAAACTTCTTCCCTTTGGTCCAAAACCATGACAATTTCAAGCCTTCACTGATCTCCTCTCAATGCCTATATAATATGCACGCAAATAGCTTTCTCATCACAAACACAAACACGAAGGTGACACCACTTCATCTCACAGCTCACACACATCAAACTATAAGTAACAATATGTCTTCGGCCCGCTTCGTCTTGCTGTCGCTTTGTTCTGCCCTCCTCCTTCGGGCCGCTCTCGGTGCCTTCCCGTTCTACCACGTTTGCTCGACCTCCGGTAACTTCACTGCCAACGGCCTTTATGAATCCAACCTCAACAAGCTCACCAGCTTCCTCTACGCCAAGACCCCTTCCTCGGGCTTCGGCCATGGCTCCATCGGCCAGTACCCAGACCAGGTCTACGGCCTCGCGCTGTGCCGAGGTGACCAATCGGCCTTGGACTGCAAGGCCTGCGTGGCCGACGCTGGTGCCGAGATCCGCCGCCGCTGCCCTCGCAACAAGGGGGCGGTAATGTGGTTCGACGAGTGCATGTTCAAGTACCTCGACACCGACTTCTTTGGCCAGATCGACAATGCCAATAGGTTCTCCTTCTATAACATAAACAACGTGAGCGACCCTGAAGCGTTCAACAGCAAGGTAAGGGGGCTGCTGACCGGGCTGGTCGAGGAGGCTTACGCGGTGCCGAAGCTGTACGCGACCGGAGAGATGGGACTGGAGGATAAGATGAAGCTGTACGGATTGGTGCAGTGTACAAGGGACCTGTCGGCGACGGAGTGCAAGGAGTGTTTGGAGGGCGCGATTGGCAAGCTTCCGAGCTGTTGCGACGGGAAGGAAGGTGGACGAGTGCTTGGCGGGAGCTGCAACATTAGATATGAGATTTACCCTTTTGTCAACGTTTAAGAGTCCTAGCTCAAGGACCTCAGTGTGGTTCGATTATTCCCTAGCTAGGGTGTTCCTAGCGTAAATAAAGTGAAGGCGAGTGTGGGAGTTTACCTGACACTCTTTCATTAAATGAATGGATTATATAGGCTGTTTGCATATAGAAGTTTGATGTATTCATCAATATGCCATCACTAATTTCTTACACAAACGTTCTCGTTATTTTTTAAGTTAGCATAACCGGTGTTATGCAAAAGCATACATTCTGTAATTGTCATTACATAAGTGTGATAGTGCACGCGCGTGTATATATATTTGTGTGTGTATATATATATATATATATATGTGTGTGTGTATATATATATATATATATATATTAACAATCCAATCTTCCACAACTTGATACAAAATGATTGATGCAGAACGCACTACTATTGTGAAAATTTCTTTACGGTTTTGTGACCATTCAATACCCTAGGCAAAGAAAATTTCGGTGATTGTGTCCAAATATTGACCTACCCAATTACGTCTATTTCTTTTAAATGTATTACATATGAACTGTACCCTTACAAAAATGAGCAAATAAAATTTTTTTCAGCAACTACAGAAATAGTTAGGTATAAATTATTGTCAATAATGAAAACACTTTTCGTTATATTTCTAAGTGAAATAACCAATCAATTTTTGAAAAATATTTTTCAAATCTCGAGTTTACGGTGAAACAAACACAAACACACCCTTTCTTCTCCATGGTCACCGACATATATAGCTAAGGTCTATATTTTTCCTTCGATCAGGATCTTGATGGGCACATGCTCTAATATCACCTGCATCCAACTTTAAAGACATAATCCAATAACTGAATAAGAAAAATGAAGGAAAAGTAGAAATCTATTGCTCTCTCTTGCCACTCATAGTTTCTCTCTACCGAGTCCGAGCCGAAAGCTACACTCGTTACAATAAAAAAGTAAATGGGTAGTGACACAAATGATTCTTAAACTTTAGCACAATATGACATAGGGTCCCCGAACCTAAAATTTGTTCAATGTGGTCTTTAAATTTTTGGTACATGTTTAATTTAGTCCCTGAACTGTATGAAAATGTTCAACTTGATTTAATAGAAAGTTACTGTTGAACATTTTCATACAGTCAAAGGACTAAATTAAACATGTACCAAAAGTTCAAGAATCACATTCAACAAATTAAAAGTTCAAGGATAATATTACACATTGGGCTAAAGTTCAGCGACCATTTATGTCATTCACCCAAAAGAAAACCCCATTTACTGTAGTTGTGCCCGTGTCCACGGCCATGAGAATTGACATCTATCCGGAAGGGGGACATGGTTTCATTTCTTTGGAGCTTAATCTAATTTGACTAGTACGGGGCACTTTAGTAATCCAATATAAGTAAGCAATAACACTATTAGAGAGAATGGTACTACACGGGGTTATCCAAAAGAGAATTATACATTGTATGTATATTGAAAATGAGACTGACTTTGTGTCAACTCGTGCGCAAGTACAGACGCTATAATTTCGCCATTCGACTTTGAGCTAGTTTCGCCATTTTGTTTTTTTCTAAAGTTAAAGCCAGAAAAGCAAGGAAAGCTGCGACCAAATTAAGGTCAACACCGTCGTTTTAGCCATATCGGTCAGCCTCCCTCCTCTAGAAAGGCTGACTTCAGACGAGACGTGAGCTCATAATTGTCAAGGGGACCCGCAAATTTTGTTTTTTAATTTTTTATTTTTCCTCCGTTGCACCATTCGATAGAATCTAGAATCTGCGACGTCGCCCTCTTGCTGAGCCTAAAGGATATTCTCGCGGCAATTAAGTCCATACCTGGCCGATCACGATTGCAATGACAAATGAGAGAAAGGAAGGCTATGTTTGTTCTTTTGATATTAACTGGGATTGATGCGTGCCCTATGTTTGACGTATATTTATGGTTAGCAAAAAACTTTCTGTTAAATATGTTTTGAATTTTATGTACTCGGTCCGGTTTATCACTCGACCTGACATATTTTTTGTGCGACCCAAAAGTGGAGAAAAAATTAAGATTTAGTTTGTGACACGGAGGGTTGGACCGATAGGCCCAATCCGGAGCAACGAAATAAATTTTTATGGCGGACCGCCTAAGTTGGAGTAAGCGAACAAATGTCTCGGGAGGTTTGGGGGCATAGCCCCTGAGGAAATTTTTTGGGGAGTACTATTTATACTGATGCTAGGTTTTTTCATTGATAGAGAGATTTTCGTTTTGTGAGAGATTTGTGAGCCGTGAGGTTTTGTTAAGTCGTTTTTCGACTTCTGAAAATTATACTCTCTTTGATTATAGTGGAATCTTGTTTTGCCTCGCCCATGGACGTAGATCACCTTCTGATCGAACCACGTAAATCCTTATGTTCCGCATTTATTTTTCCGTGGTTGTATCCAACACTCTCTATTAAAGAATATTCTTAGAAGTATTAGTAGATATTAGCGTTATTATTTGACACTTTGTTATCTTATAAGATAGCTAATTTTCTTATTAGATTGGACTATTTCCTTTCATATGCATATCGTTCGGGTATAAATGTGCTTCTCTAATTAAGTGTAATGTCAAGTCAATTGAGTAAAGATATAGTCTTTATTGATTTTCTCTCTTTCTCTCTTGAATATCCTAGAATAGTTACACCATAACCCCAAAAGATCATGATCAGATATCAGTTCGAGGTGAAGAATTTCTTCGGAGAAGGGAATGCCGATCCATGGAGAGTTCTGCAACAACCGATTTACTACAATCAGTGGTTCTCCCGTCTTTGTATCCTAGGGCCACGCCATATAAGTGTTCCCAAACCATGTGTACTTGCCCTATGCGATCAAAGTGGGAGACACGTTCCGGCATTGGAGAAGCGGAAATCCATTAACGGAAGCATACATTTTCAATCCGGTTATGTGTGCCAGACCCACGTGAGATCTCCAAGAGCAAGGACAGTATTACGAAAATAAGCGATCCAATAAAAAATTAAGATAATAAATTAATCACCGAATTTATGTGATTCGATCGATATGACCTACGTCCGGGGAGAGCAGCAAAGAATTCCATTATAAATTAAATGATACGACGGAAATTACAAACACACTAGAGTTATTCAAAATATTTCCAATCTCCAATTACATTCAAGAAACAACAAGGTATGGGGATTTCTAAACGGGATAGGACTGGATAAGATATGATAAGAAATCCTGGGATTTCTTCATATCCTATCCACTGTTTGGTAGACTACGGATTTAAAGTCGGATAGGATAATTTTTTTTTTTTGCTATTCACGGGTCCAGAGGAATCAGTGAAGGAAAAAAAGCCGAGAAATTTTTTTGGTGAAAGCGCACAAGGTGTGGGGATGAAGATGACAGCGAGTGGAGCGTAGGGTTTCTAGAAAAATAGGCATTAGAAATCCTATCCGGGTCTATCCCACCTCCGGTCCGGTTTTTTTATCCAGGTTATATCCGACCTTATCTTATCCCGGACTACCACCAAACACAGGATAGTATAAAATATATCCTATTCTGGCTCTTATCCGGTCGACCAAACGCAGCCCAAATGTTTAGCCCTATAATTCTTCAAGAAATAATATCTCGATTTCACAAAAAGAATCCATAAATATT
This sequence comes from Syzygium jambos, assembly GCA_031216235.1. NCBI lineage: Eukaryota > Viridiplantae > Streptophyta > Magnoliopsida > Myrtales > Myrtaceae > Syzygium > Syzygium jambos. The sequence continues at coordinate 19,829,822 of CM062220.1, forward strand.
ACTAAGCTTTAATGAGAATGAAGGACCTAGTCTGCTAATTTATTCTCTCATACATACAAATTACAATGATAATGACTGTCAAAAGTCATAGACCTTTGTAATTCCGTAATTACCCAATCTGATCAAATAGGAATCATTACCGTCGAAAGAGGACTTCACTAGCAGTTAACTAGCCCTCGCCCCTTCCAAAAACATTACAAAAATACTTTAAATGGCAATTCTATTAAACTTGGTCATATTTTGCTATGGCATGGTAATGAATGGCCGTATAAAACTGCGCAAATCAATTTGATCAACGAATCTTTACATCGATAATGCTACTGTTCCTACCTATAGTGTGATGATGATTGCCTTGTCACATTTTGTTTTCTTTCCACGGGATACTTATTTCAGAGCACAAAGTTGTGGTCATGTGATCATCCCCCAGACACATAGAAAAGGATGAACAGCTAATCAAAGCATAGCACATACCAAGTCTGCGAAGTGGGTAGAGATACAGAGAATAGCACCGCCCACGGCAGTTTGTCTCCTTTTTCCATCGAAGATTGCCTTGTCATGTTTAGCTAACTTTGATAGTCATTAGCCCTAATGTAGACCTTCATCTTTCTGCTTAATTTATATGGCATCTTCCATCACTATTTTGCCAATCACCATTTTGCCAATGTTATGTATGGAGAAATGTTTTCGGAATGGTTGGTGCAAAACTTATTATTATTGTTGGAAATACCTTTTTAGTTTGTGACCATTCTATATTCTAGGTCATTGTCCATGAGTCAAGCTCTAACTGGATATTGGGAGAAAAAACAAATGCACGCCACCTCAGCAAATGACATGGCGCTTTGAAACCACTTAATATTTTCTCCTATCTCATAGCACAAAGTTGTGGTCCCGTGATCATCCCCTAGACATATAGAAACAGATGAACAGCTAATCAAAGCATAGCAAATACCAAGTCTGTGAAGTTGGTAGAGATTGAGAGAATGGCGTAGCCCACGGCAGTTTATCTCCTTTTTCCATCGAAGATTGCCTTGTCATGTTTAGCTTACTTTGATACAGTCATTAACCCTAAAGTGGACCTACATCATTCTGCATAATTTACCCTTTTAATGCGTAGGGAAGCATCGTACGTCGACTTAATTATACAAGTGCGAGAACAATTTCTTGCAAGAATGGACCTTCTCTCCCCAAAATCAATCCGATACATAAGACTATTTCACGAGTCTTTAGTTGTTGTAGCCCACATTTGCGGCCAAGTGTTCTGCGAGCTAATCCACCTTAATTTAACCCCATCTCTCTTATAATATTCCAACGACGCCACCAAGAATGAAGATTTCTACGCGCTCAAAATCGAGCATGCGAGCTGCAAAAGAAAAAGTCGTACCCTTTGAAGCTCCTTCCCTTTGGTCAAACCACGACAATTGACAACTTCAGTGTTATCCTCTCAATGGCTATATATATGCATGCAAATAACATACTCAATCCCATTCTCATCACAAACACAACACAAAGGTGACACAACTTCATTTCACAGCACATCTTATATCGAATCTTGAGTAACAATATGTCTTCGGCCCGCTTTGTCTTGCTCTCGCTTTGTTCCGCCCTCCTCCTCCAGGCCGCCCTCGGCGCCAACCCTCTCTTCCACTTCTGCTCCACCTCGGAGAACTTCACCGCAAACAGCCCATACGAATCAAACCTCAACAAGCTCACCAGCTTCCTCTACACCAAGACCCCTTCCTCAGGCTTCGGCCTCGGCTCCATCGGCCAGTACCAAGACCAGGTCTACGGCCTCACGCTGTGCCGGGGCGACGCGTCACCCTCAGACTGCAAGGCCTGCATTGCCGACGCTGGCGCTGAGATCCGCCACCGCTGCCCTCGCAACAAGGGGGCGATAATCTGGTACGACAAGTGCATGTTCAAGTACCTCGACACCGACTTCTTCGGCCAGATCGACAATGCCAACAGATTCTCTATCTATAACGTGAACAACGTGAGCGACCCTGAGGCGTTCAACAGCAAGGTAAGGGGGTTGCTGACCGGGTTGGTCGAGGAGGCTTACGCGGTGCCAAAGCTGTACGCCACTGGAGAGATGGCACTGGAGGGTGAGACGAAGCTGTACGGATCGGTGCAGTGTACGAGGGATCTGTCGGCGACTGAGTGCAAGGAGTGTTTGGAGGGCGCAATCGGCGAGCTTCCGAGCTGCTGCGACGGGAAGGAAGGTGGGCGAGTGGTTGGCGGGAGCTGCAACTTTAGATACGAGATTTACCCTTTTGTCAATGTTTAAGAGTGCTTAGCTCTAGGACCTGAGTTTGTTTAATTATTCCCTGGCTAAGGTTGTTCCTAGTGTAAGATATGGTGAATAAAGTGAAGGCGAGTGTCGGAATTTACCTGACACTCTTTCATTAAATGAATTGATTATATAGGTTGTTTGCATATAGATATCTGAAGTATTCAACTATTCATCAATATGCCATTACTAATTTCTTACACAAAGTTAGCATAACCGGGACTATGCACATATCTACATTCTGTGATTGTCATTACAAGAGAGTGATATATATAAAATAACAATCCGATCTTCCACAAGTTGATACCTACAACGCTGTAGTATGCAAATTATATGGGGTTAGAAATGCTTTCGGAATGATTGATGCAGAACTCATTATTATTGTGAAAATATCTTTACCGATTGTGACAATTCAATAACCTAAGCAAAGAGAATTTTGGTGGTTGTGTCGAAATATTGACCTACCCAATTACGTCTATGTTTTTTTAGAAGGTATTACAAATGAATCGTATGCTTACAAAATGAACGAATAAAAATATTTTCATCAATTACGGAAATAGTTAAATATAAATTGTTATCGATAATAAAAACATTTTTCGTTGTATTTCTAAGTGATATAATCAATTATTTTTTAAAAAATATTTTTCAAATCTCAAGTTATCAATGAAACAAATGCACCTTCTCTCCTCCATTGTCACCGACATATATAGCTAAGGTTTATATTTTCCTTCGATCAGGATCTTGATGGGCACATGCTCTAATATCACCTTCATCCAACTTTAAACGCATAATCCGATAACTGAAAAAGAATAATGAAAGGAAAAGTAGAAATCTACTGCTCTCTCTTCCTACTCATAGTTTCTCTCTCCCAAGTCCGAGCTGAAAGCTCCGCTCATTAGCTGCCATCGCCTTGGTCCTCGCCGCTCGCCGGCGTCAAATCCACCACCCCTCTACTTCGTGAACCTGTTGCCGAGCCACCATGAGCTCGATCATGCACCTCTCTCTCTCTCTCTCTCTCTCTCTCTCTCTCTCTCTCTCTCTCTCTCTCTCTCTCTCTCTCTCTCTCTCTCTCTCTCTCTCTCTCTCTCTCTCTCTCTCTCTCTCTCTCTCTCTCCCCAAACACATGACTAGATTCCGGGGCCACAAATTGAGGCTGATCTAAGGTCGTGGACATTCGTCAACTGCATATTGAGAGGCAAGTCTTTTGTCACCGACATCATATCAACCTTGAAAATAGTATCATATCTTGAGACATAATATAGTCCATAAATTTTAAATTTGTTCAATATTGTCCATGAACTTTTGGTATATGTTCAAATTAGTTCATGAACTATACAAAAAGTTTCGATATTAACTTTATATTAAATCAAATTTATGGACAACATCGAATGTTTTCATACAGTCCAGAGACTAAATTGAATATGTACCAAAAGTCCAAGGATCACATTGAACAAATTATAAATTCAGGGACGACTTTATACATTGGGTTAAAGTTCATGGATCATGGTAAACAAATTTAAAATTTATAAATCACATTACACATGAGGTCAAAGTGCGGTGACCAATTGTGTCGTTCACCCAAAAGAAAGCCCCGTTTAACGTAGTTGTGCCCGTGTCCATGGCCACGAGAATTGACATCTTTCTAGAAGGTGGACATGGATTCATTTCTTTTGACCTTTATCATTATAGGGCACTTTAGTAATCCAATATAAGTACGCAATAACACTATTAGAGAGAATGGTACTATATGGGGTTATCCAAAAAAGAATTATACATTGTGTATTGAAAATAAGACTGACTTTTTGTCAACTCGTGCGCAAGTACAGACACTATAATTTCATCATTCGACTTTCCACTTTTTTCGCCATTTTGTTTTCTCTAAAGTTAAAGCCAGAAAAGCAAGAAAACTGCGGAAAAATTAAGGTCAACACCGTCGTTTTAGCCATATCGGTCAACCTCCTCTCCTCTAGAAAGGTTGACTTCAGATGACATGTGAGCTCATAATTGTCAAGGGAACCCGCAAATTTTGTTTTTTTTATTTTTTTTATTTTTCCTCCATTGCACCATTCAATAGAATCTAGAATCTGCGACGTCGCCCTCTTGCTGAGCCTAAAGGATATTCTTGCGGCGATTAAGTCCATACCTGGCCGATCACGATTGCAATGACAAATGAGAGAAAGGAAGGTCATGTTTGTTCTTCTGATATTAACTGGGATTGACGCGTGCCCTATTTTTTACGTATATTTATGGTTAGCAGAAAACTCTCTATTAAAGAATATTCTTAGAGATATTACTAGATATTAGGGATATTATTTGACACTATGTTATCTTATAAGATAGCTAATTCTCTTATTTGATTGGACTATTTCATTTCCTATGCATAGTGCTCGGGTAAAAATATGCTTCTCTAATAAAGTTTAATGTCAAGTCAATTGAGTAAAGACATAGTCTTTGTTGATTTTCTCTTTTTCTCTCTTGAATATCCTAGAATAGTTATATCATAACCCCATAACATCATGATCAGATATCAGCTCAAGGGGAAAAATCTCTTCGTAGTAGGGAATGCCGATCCATGGAGAGTTCTGCGGCAACCAATTTGCTACGACCGATGGTTCTCGTGGACCATCTCTGTATCCTAAGGCTATGCATCCAAGTGTTCTCAAACCTTGTGTGCTTGCCCGATGCAATCAAAGTGGGAGAGATGATCCGGCATTGGAGAAGCGGAAAAATGTTTGCGAAAGTTCTCAACATTGGGAAACTGCATCCAGTTCCGTATGCCAGACCCTCATTCTCCTTTTTCAAGAAGCACTCCAAGAGCAAGGAAATAAGAGATCAAATAATAAAATAAACAGAATAAGATAATAAATCGGACATGAGATTTATGTGATTCAATTTGATATATGTTTTCAAGGAGAACACAAAACAATTCCACTATAAATTAATTGACGGAGATCACAACCACACTCAAGTTACTTAAACACTTTCAATATTTCCCAGATCCCATATTACCGACCTTTAATGAGAGTGTCTGCTAATTTATTCTCTCATACATACAAACTTCAATGATACTGACTCTCAAAAGTCATAGACCTTTGTAATTCTGTGATTAATTACCCAATTTTATCAAATAGGAATCGTCACAGTGGATAGATGACTACGTTAGCAATTAATTGGCCCTCGACACTCCCAACAACATCACAAAAATATTTTAAATGGTAATTTTATTTAACTTGGTCATATTTTGCTGTGGCATGGTAACGAACGGGCGTATAAAACTGCACAAATCAATTTGATCTTCCAATCTTTACGTCGGCAATGCTACTATTCCAATCTATAGTGTGATGATGATTGCCTTGTCACATTTTGATTTCTTTCCATGTGATACTTATTTCAGAGCACAAAGTTGTGGTCACGTCATCATCAAAGCATAGCAAATACCAAGTCTGCGTTGTGGGTTGAGATAGAGAGAGTACCGTAGCCCTCGGCAGTTTATCTGCTCTTCCATTAAAGATTGCCTTGTCATGTTTAGCCTACTTTGATAGAGTCATTAGCCCTAAAGTAGACATACATCTGTCTGCTTAATTTACCCTTTTGATGCGTAGGGAAGCATCGTACGTCGACTTATCTATTCAAGTGCGAGAGCAATCTCTTGCAAGAATGGACCTTCTGTCCCCGAAATCAATCCGATACATAAGACTATTTCACGAGTCATCTGTAGTTGCTGTAGCCCACATTTGCGGCCAAGTGCTCTGCAAGCTAATCCACTTAATTTAACCCCATCTCTTCTAAAATATTCCAACGACGCCACCCAAGATTGAAGATTTCTACGCACTCAAAATCGAGCATGCGAGCTGCAAAAGAAAAGGTCATACCCTTTGAAACTCCTTCCCCTTGGCAAAAGTCAAACCATCACAATTCACACCTTCAGTGTTATCCTCTCAATGGCTATATAAATGCATGCAAATAACATCTCTCATTCTCATCACAAACACAACACAAAGGTGGCACAACTTCATCTCACAGCACATATTATATCAAATCTTGAGTAACAATATGTCTTCGGCCCGCTTCGTCTTGCTCTCGCTTTGTTCCGCCCTCCTCCTCCGGGCTGCCCTCAGCGCCGACCCTCTCTTCCACTTCTGCTCCACCTCGGAGAACTTCACCGCAAACAGCCCGTATGAATCAAACCTCAACAAGCTCACCAGCTTCCTCTACACACAGACCCCTTCCTCGGGCTTCGGCCTCGGCTCCATCGGCCAGTACCAAGACCAGGTCTATGGCCTCGCGCTGTGCCGGGGCGATGCATTGCCCTCAGACTGCAAGGCCTGCGTGGCCGACGCTGGCGCCGAGATCCGCCGCCGCTGCCCTCGCAACAAGGGGGCGATAATCTGGTACGACGAGTGCATGTTCAAGTACCTCGACACCAACTTCTTTGGCCAGATCGACAATGCCAACAAGTTCTACATGTGGAACCTGAACAACGTGAGCGACCCTAGGGCTTTCAACAGCAAGGTAAGGGGGCTGCTGACCGGGCTGGTCGAGGAGGCTTACGCGGTGCCAAAGCTGTACGCGACAGGAGAGATGGCACTGGAGGGTGAGACGAAGCTGTACGGATCGGTGCAGTGTACGAGGGATCTGTCGGCGACTGAGTGCAAGGAGTGTTTGGAGGGCGCAATCGGCGAGCTTCCGAGCTGCTGCGACGGGAAGGAAGGTGGGAGAGTGGTTGGCGGGAGCTGCAACTTTAGATACGAGATTTACCCTTTTGTCAATGCTTAAGAGTCCTAGCTCAAGGACCTAAGTGTGGTTTAATTATTCTCCAGCTAGGGTGTTCCTAGTGTAATACATGGTAAATAAATTGAAGGCGAGTGTGTGAATTTACCTGAAACTCTTTCATTATTTGAATGGTTTCTATAGGTCGTTTGCAAATAGAAATTCGATGTCTTTATCAATATGTCATGACTAATTTCTTAGACAAACGTTCTCATTATGTTTTGAGCTAGCATAACAAGGGCTATCCATAATTTGTGGTTGTCACGACGCAGAAGTTATAGTGCGCATGTGTATATATAATCATAGTCCGATCATCCACAAGTTGATACATAAATTCCATCACCATTTTGCCAATGTTATGTAAGTAGAAATGTTTTCGGAATGGTTGGTGGAGAACTTATTATTATTGTGGAAATGTCTTTCCCGTTTGTGACCATTCAATACCTTAGACAAAGAAAATTTCGATGGTTGCGTCCAAATATTGACATATCCAATCATATCTATTTTTTGAGATGTATTACCTATGAATCGTATGTTTACTTTGTAGAGTCCAAAACAGATAGGTTAGATGCATCATCAATCCTTTAAATATTATGTAGAGAATAAGAAAAGTCCAGTAGACTTGATCTCTTCTCCATGGTCGCCAACATTTTTTTACTAAGGTTTATATTTTCCTTCAATCAGGATCTGGGTGGGCACATGCTCTAATATCACCCACATGCAATGTTAAACATATATATATATTAATCCAAAAATATAAGAAGAAGTGAAGGAAAAATAGAAATCCACAAACCACAACTCTCTCTCCCTACTCATGGTTTCTCTCTCCCGGGTCCGAGCTGCGAGCTCCACTCATTGGCTGCCATCGCCTTCATCCAAGCCGCCACCACGTCCAGACCTTCTCCGGAGGCTTGCCGACGTCGAGTCCACCGCCCATCTCCATCATCAGCCCGAACTAAGCAGCTCCCCAAAACACACGATTAACATCCATGGCCTCCATTCGAGGCCGATCTAAGGTCGTGGACCTCCGGCAACCGTTGATCCGGTCTATGGTCGCCGGCCTTGGATTGGCCTCAATGGGAGGTCGCAAATGGGGAGAGAGAGAGAGACCGACGAATGCTTTGACAGTATTGACAAAGAGGTAGGGAGACACCGGGTGGGTCGAATTGGCAACGGCGAGGGCTTTAACAGTCGGGACATCGGCTTGGTGAGGTTGGCGATGACGCAGAGAGAGGGCATAGGCAGCCAAGAACATTCGACATTCACGTTAAGAAGAGGGATAATTACCAAATCAGTCCTAAACTTTCAATTTTGCGAATCTAAATGTAAACCTTTACAAGAAATTCTAACGTAGTTCTTCCAACCAATTGTCACCAGAAATTGTTGACGTGGCGTCCAGTCATCGTGAGCTATTATACATGGCAAGCCGATGCGGACTTGTTGTGGTTCACCACATCAGCAATTTCTAGAGCAATTTTCCAAAAGGATTATATTGGAATTTCGGTAAATGTTTAAGAATATATTTGCAAAATTGCAAAGCTTAGGATTGAATTGGCTTTCATGCAATAGATTTAGGATTAATTTGGTAATTTTCCCCGGATAAGAAGAGAAACGAGAGAGGAGAGTGGGGTGGGGGGAAATTTTAGCCCCGAGAAAATCCACTTATGCATTCGTCGAATAATTACCGGGGACACATAAACCTATACGCCCAGAGGTAACCTCGAGCAGCCAAGAAAGTGAATATTGTCATCACTTGACCAGACACCTCTTGGGATTAGCGAGGCTTAGTTATTGGAATTTAGAGTACATTATTCTAATATGATAGTCAATGAAAAATACGCTCACTCGCTGTGAATTAATGTTTGGTGCCACAGATCAGAAACACTTAGATTATAAAAAGCCAACGATTACGATTAGAAATGTGCTCGTTTTGTCGACCAATGCCATACAGCAATCTATGACATTTTATGTTAGTCTATAATACGATGATAGGATATGATTATTCACGCGTCCACAGCCACGAGAGTCGACATCGTCCTGGATAGTGCACATGTATTTGCTTATACTAATTTGGCTAGTATAGGCCTATTTAGCAATCCGTGACATGAGGTTCCGTGCACCTTTTGAGAATACTACTGCTAAAAAGAACTTGTCTTATATCGAGTTATCCAAAGATTCACGCGAAATTCCGGAAGGACTGCATTTGACTTTGAACCCAATTTTGTCATTTTGTGTTCATTATGATAGCTACCTAGCGGCAACATGTGGGAGCAAGAAAAACTGCGGCCTAAATTAAGCTCAACACCGTCTTTTAGCTATTTGTCAACCTCCCTTCCTCTAGAAGGGTTGACTTCAGATCAGACCTGAGCTCATAAGTTCATGATGAAATATCAGCTCGAACTGAACAATCAACTCATATTCTGTAATAAATTTACGAGATAAGGAGCAATTTACACCGTGATCACGACCATTTTGTTTTAGAGAGTTGAAATTTGTAAAGAGTTAGTGGATGGCAGTCATTTCTGGTCGACATTGGTGGTGCATTGCTAGTCCTCGCCATCCACTCAGAATCAAAAGCCAACACCGAGAAAACCCATAAAAAAAAAAGGGAAACTTCTCTTCTGGAATTCAATCTCAGTGATTGCTCGTGCCTCAAAAGTGGATCGGAAAGCAAGTCAAAAACAAATCAGATGCTCTGTCGTTCAAGAATAATGGCTATTAGGCCAAACCCGACAGTCGCGGCGGCTCTCGGTCGAATCTTCACCTCAGCACCGGCCTCGCTACTGATTCGATCATGCTACAATCGGAGCTTACATTTTTTAATGTGATATAATATACTGTTTCTTGAAACGTGACCTATTATCGCTCAATTAAAATAAATTAAAACATGGTGGCATTCATGTTATGTAGATAGTCTTGCGAAATATGATTTTCAAAAGTTAGTTGGACCTCTCAACATATGGGCATGTTTCGCGTCTGATAATTATGCGCACTTGTTAAATGATCTATTGATTCGTGTGATTCATCAGTCTATCACATCCTTAGGGTATTTGCACAAATCCTCTAAATTTAAGATCCAAAAATCTATTCATATTGTCACGATATCGAATTTCTTTGAACTTTATAATATATTATGGATCCTTGAGGATGGACTTAATTGACTTTTCCATCATTTCCCGATATTTCATTGGTACTTCCATGATGCATAAGGAGTGACATGTTGTCTAGGGCTACTTTTTTTATCTCTCAGTGCACATCTGCATCATTTGTCATCCACAAGCAGTTTGTGATGGTGTTATTGGCTGAAATATCTATGGAGGGGTTCGCAAGGTTAATGCCACTCAATTGCTTAGTCAAAGTCAACATTTTCAACTCCATCATTCCAGACTCTCTCTCTCCTTCTTCCGTTATTTAATCATCAAATCCTTTCTTCAAGGAGCCAAAACCTACCAAGTCTTCAATCTATACAAGAGTCCCGAGTATGTTTCCCTCCCAATCGATCCCTCTCCTCCTCCTTTCTTTCTGCCTTCTTCTCGACACAAGCTTCGGCGCCGACCCGCTTTACCACATCTGCTTCGGCAAAGATAACTACACTTCCGGTAGCCCTTTCAAAACCAATCTCGACAGCTTGCTTGGTACCCTCGTTTCCGAGGTCCCTCCTAGCGGGTTCGGAACTGGCTCGAGCGGCAAGGGGAGTGATCAGGTGTACGGGCTTGCCCTTTGCCGGGGCGATGTATCGAGCTCCGACTGCAAAAGTTGCGTCTCCGATGCAGGCCCAGAGCTGCTGCAGCGGTGCCCTACCCAGAATGGTGCTATTATTTGGTATGGCAGCTTTAAACACTCAACGACTCATGTAGTCCGCTTTGAAGTGCAATACATACCCGATGCCAAACCGACTGAAAAAAGTGATAATTACAAACTACACTGAAGGTTAACTTCTGCTTAAAATGGGTTCAACTTGAACTATATCTAGTCTAAAACAATGTTTTCTGTGGAAGGTATAATGTAGAAAATGCTCTTTATCTATACCACAATTAGATTAACTTTTTTAGCCATTAATTTAATAGGTTTTCAAACAAAAGATTTTCAATTTTTCAAGTAGATCATTACTCCGAAAGTAAAAGGCGGTGTCACTCATATGTTTGCAAAAGAATATGCTCTTGAAGCATAAATTATGTTAAAGAAGGTAAATCATCTGGTTAAATTCTCAAATTAACCAATTCCATTTTCCCTCGATTGCTCCTATAGCTTCTTCTTCTTCTTCTAATTCTTCTTCTTCTTCTTCTTCTTCTTCTTCTGTTTGCTTTGCTTCAACCCAATATTTGATATGTCGATTCACGATTCTCTCGATTGGCTGTGCTTAGGTATGACTATTGTCTCCTCAAGTATTCCAACGCGTCATTCTTTGGCAAGATCGACAACAAGAACAAGTTCTACTTGCTCAACGTGCAGGACGTCGACATGGACTTCATGGAATTCTACAGGAAGATCAAGGAACTGCTGAGCAGCTTGACGGACAAAGCCGTGGCGGGTCCCAAGAAGTACGCATACGGTGAACTCGGGCTCGGAGGGTTCAAGACCCTGTTCGGCTTGGCTCAGTGCACGAGGGATCTATCGGTAGATGACTGCAAGACGTGCCTCGAGGGCGCGATAAGTGACCTGCCGAGCTGCTGCTATGGCAAACGAGGAGGGAGGACCGTTGGTGCTAGTTGCAACGTTAGATATGAACTTTACCCTTTCGTCGATGTTTGAGATTTGTTTGAAACTCAATGATCTCCGCAAATGGATGCGCCACGTATGGTGCATTATAGTTTGAAGAAATCAAATCCAATAATGGATGAATCTCAAGAGGATGTTTAGTTTTTTCAGGTTTTAGCTTTATATGAAACAAATTTCCTGTATTTCCAGAAAGTGCCCATAGTAACTGAGTATGCACTAAAAGAAAGCAGTCTTAAAACTTCAATGTAACACCTTCTAGGTCCAACATGAGAGAGAAAGAGAGAGGGGAGGTTGTGTGGTGATATATCAATGGACACTCAGTTTAAGTTGCCAATTAAGGATCTCTTTGTGAGGGATTGGTTATGGACCTATATGAATTTGGATGGGATTGTTGCAAATGATATAGAGCATTAATTCTTGGACTGACTTGGAGGAAAATTTATCTATAATGTGTTGGTCCAAAGGAAGAGCCGTCATTGGCCACTCTTGCATGTGAGTTGAGTTCATATATGTACTAAGATCCAGGCAAGGGCCTCAAGGGTATCGTGGCCCTCGCCCAAATCCAAGCAAGGGCATCGCGGCCCTCACCGGCTCAGAGATAACAAAGAAAGAAAAGAAAAGAGAAAATAAAATAATTAAAAAAATCTAAAAAAAATATTGAAAATGTGTAAATTTGTCCATGTTGACGCTAGTTGTGCCAAGTAGGATGGTCGATATCCATGTCAGCGATTTCCAGCTAAAATTAGCTTGATGAACTATATTAACAAATTATCAAAAGGTTTAGAACTCAATTGCTACAATTGAAAGGTTTATGACTAAAATGGCAATTTGGCACAAGTGTCATAGGTTTAAGAGTACTTTGATACTTTTCCCTTCAAGTAGTCCTATCCAGTCATTTTCTTAAATTTCCCTATAACAAAACTAGGAATTTAAATAGTGAATCAAGGACGTATCGAGTAAACTTCTACTTCTTCTACCGTTATTGTTTCGTAAAATCATTGGTTGGTCGTGCTCCCCAACTTCGTTGAAGTTGACCTATTGTTTTTGCTGCCATTGGTGGGTGGGATACATAGAAGAAAAAGTCAACAAGCTTCTGTACCACATGGATGATGATCGCCACCAACTTCCCATAGAACAAATCCTAACCTCTCCGGTCAAAGCACAGGACATGGCAACGCTGCGTCCTCCGTCATCAAGCTCGATCCAAATGCAGACCTTCGTCGCTAAAGAATGCCCCCGACGATGACGGCGCTGATCTTTTTTCATCTTGGAAATACAAAGTCAAGCGCTGTTTGTCCAAACCAGGTCATCGTTACGTGAAGATCATGTATAGTTTAATGATCACCCCTTTGCACATTGACAACTTCAAATGATGGGTATTGCCACAAGAGGGATGATATGGAATGCAAGCCAAGTCAACGAAGGGGAAAAACGAAAAGATTAACGAGTCAACTAGATCTTCCAATCCGGGGAACAACCTGTCGCGAGCCCAGAAGCTCTTAAGATGTCAAAACCAACCCCATCCAACAACTCATGAAAGATAATAGTATCTTACTCTGAATTCACTTGCTCTGCTTCCTCCTCCTATCTCTATATATATACAAAGCGCCCTGCTAAGACAGAGGTACCAATTCAAGATCTCTCATTGAGCCTTTCTTCTGCAATCTTGTGACAGAGATCATAGATGGCAACTCTCAGATCATTGACTTGCTTTGTTCTAGCAGCACTGCTGATAGAAGTAGCCGCGGCAGCTAGCTACACGGTCGGAGGGAGCGGCGGGTGGGACACGAGTACTGATTTCCAGACTTGGGCATCATCTTAGAAGTTCATAGTAGGAGATACTCTGGGTGAGTAACATCCCAATGCTTCATTTATGATATGTTGTAGTCTTGATTGTATCACATGGGTTTGATTTGCGACTTGTCATATAAGTTGTGGTAGCATTTACTTTGAACTTAGGCTCTATTTGTTTCTCGGAAAATAAATAATTTTGATAATTTTTTTTCTAAAAATGATCATTTGTAGTGCTCACAATGAATGAACGGAAATTTTGATCATCGTTTATGAAATTTAGACAAATTTTTGTCGAGAGTGAAGACATTTTTTATCAGTTAATTATTTCAAACGATATAAGCTATAATTTTTGGGATAATATTTTGCTAAATTATTAATTTTCTGCAAAATAAACGGAGCTTTAGATACATTTTTTCTAAAGTGTGAAGCACTGAAAAGCAATGACATTCGAAATTGGGATATTACAGACTTTCTTGACTTGATTCTAAAGAAAGAAAGAAACATATATTATAGCCTGTAATGCTATTTTAGGAGACTTTTAGATAGTTCTGCACAAATTATCCCTCAAATCACAAGTTGAGTTTTTTTTTGAGTTTCGATGCCATCACGGGTAGATCATAAATCCTTGTTCGGAATGAAAGCCTCCGAGATGGATCTGGTCATCGTGTGGTCCTAAATCGCATGCTTTCTATACAAAGGGGTTCTTGCAAAAGTTTCTGTCAAAATGGCTCTAATCAAGCACTTGATGGTTGACTAATATGCTAGAAATCTATGGGTGAGAGCAGTACATTAGACACTAAGTGGTGCTCTCTATCCTTTACAGTCTTTCGGCACACAACAATCCACGATGTAACCGAAGTCACCAAGGCAGACTATGACTCTTGCCAAGCAACCAGCCCAATCAAAACAAGCGCCGGTGGCTCCACCACTGTTTCACTCACATCTCCGGGTAAGAGATACTTCATTTGCGCCACCCCGGGACACTGCGCCGCAGGAATGAAGCTCGAAGTAGACACCCTTGCAGCCACTTCATCCCCGCCACCAGCCATTCCTGCCACCCCTCCACCCGCATCTCCCGCCACCCCACCACGGAGATCCCCAGCTGCTTCCCCGCCGTCAAAATCTCCAGCAGCCTCTCCTCCAGCAAAATCCCCAGCTAGTCCTCCACGTTCTGCTCTGGCTCCTACGACACCCGAATCCTCACCGGCAACGGCTCCTACAAGACCCGAATCCTCACCGGCAATGACGCCAGGATTGGCTCCTCCAAGCGAAACTGGCGTGTAATCGCCAAAGTCATTGGCCAATAGAGGAAGTTTGACTTTAACTTGGGCAATGGGAGTATGCTTCGGAGTCGTGAGCCTTCTGGCTGTGTAAGGAGCTATACATTCCTTTGTGATTCTTTCAGATCTCTGTATTTGATAAATTTTTTTGTGTCTTCCGTCACATATTTATGGTGTGTTTGAGAAGTCACTTGTACTTTTTAGAGCAGAGAAGGGATCATCATTCGCGACCCAATAATAAAATAGTCAGGAAGCTTTTACATACACATGAGAGTTGTGATATCTTGAAATTAGATTTACTTCGGCGTCAATCCAACAAGGTAATCTTGAATTCTAGCGGCAGTTTCGTAAAGGACAGTCAAACCAGGGATATAAAATTCTGCGCACAATGGCCTCTTCCTCAAGACTGAAGCATTGTGTCACGGGCCGATAGTTTGGGAACGACCCGTGCGGCGACTTAGGCTTCCTTGGATCGTTGGAAAGCCTAGGCCAAGCCTTTTTGCCGATCACTCACTCGCTCGGACACCCGGATCGTAGAGAGAGAACCTAGAGAGAGAAGCTCTGGAAGAGAATGGAAGAGAAAGCAACTGCTTCTTGTTGTATTGGATGTTTCAAATGAGAAGGAGGACACCCCTTTATATAGTAGAGGGCCTCGGATTACAACCATTGATCGCTTTCTAGACGAGTGGCCGAGATCGTATCGTTCTCGTCGACCACCTACCGACATTTATTCCGAGAGCTATCTATCAACTACCGGCATTTATGCCGAGAACTCTCTAGAACCCCGGCACAATTACCGTCTCGCCCGTCCTCGGGAAAATTCCGGAAGCTTTGAACGGGTCTTCATTGATGTGTCACGGTTCTTGGTGTTGAAAACCTCTTGACCGTGACATTCTCCCCCACTCATTCGAGCGACGTCCTCGGCGCTCTTGGCTTGGGGTTTATTTGTTGACTTTTTGGAGCGCCTTCGACTCTTCCGAGATTTCTTCGGCTTCTCAGTCTGTCGGGCATTTGGCTCCTTTGATTTGACTTTCTCCATGTTGGTCGGCAAGCTTGATACCTCCGGGAATAGAACATGGATCGGCATGTTGTGTTGAAGAGGAGGATCCACCTTCGGCTTTGGCTTGGTGCAAAGTTCGGGCACGGACTTCTCAACTCTTCGGATTGTGGAGAGGACTTTGGCTTCGGTCACCCCATTAATCATTGGAACCATGGATGGGTACTCCGAGTTGGTGATGATAATCGTGTTGCTCCTCATGTCTATCATGGCTTCCGCGGCATCGAAAAATTCAAGGCCGAGAATGAGATCATAATCGTCGAGAGGGATTACCTCGAACGGGAGTTTGCCTTCCCAAGTACCGACTTGGAGTTTTACATTCTTGGCCACGCCTACGCCTGGTATCTCGTCGGAATTGGGCATCTTGTAACGATTCCGAGTTGGTTCCACGTGAAGTCCCAAGTGTTTGGCCGCTCCGTTAGACAAAAACAAGCTCGTAGCACCCGTATCGACCAAGGCAAGGAGGGGTACGCCATTTACCTTGACCTCAACGAATGAGAGGTGCGAATATGTCGGCTTCTCCCTTGGTGGAGCTTTGTCCTTCACGGAGTTGATCGAGTTGAAAACCTTCACGGTCCCAAGTCGCAACTCGCGTTTCTCCTTTTCTTGCTTCGGCTCTTCTTCCTCTTCTACGGCAAGAATAGCATTGATCCTATTCTTCTTCGGGCACTTTTGTGTCCAATGAGGACCGTTGCAAATGAAACACGGAGACGGTGGTGGAGTATCAAACTTGTTCTTGTAGTCTCCTTGAGATTGTTTCCATTTGGGATCGCTTGACTTGGACGTTCCTTCTCCCCATGTCTTCCCACGTTCACCATGATCTCTTCGGCCACGGCTGGGACTATTGTCCGAGTCTTTTCGACCACGAACAGCTTGGTCTTCTTCATCGTGGTGGCGATCCGATCTCCACCCGCTCCCTCTTGTTTTTGGGACTTCCTTGGTGAAGTCGGCGAGAGACTCGGCCGCGACTAGTGCTCGCGAAAGGCTTTTGACGTCCCTTCGTTTGAGCTCGAGTAGTGCCCACGGCTTCAATCCATCCATGAACGCCCCGAGAGCCTCCTCCTCCCTAAGATTAGGAATTTGGAGTTTGAGCTCGGTGAATTCCTTCACGTACTCTCGGACTGTGCCACGTTGCTCAAGGCGATGGAGCTTGCTACGGGCTTCTTGTGGAGCATACTCGGGGAAGAAGTAGTCTCGAAACTCTTCGATAAATCCATCCCAAGTAGTGATGGGGTCGGCGCCTTGTTTTGTCTCTTCACATCTATTTCGCCACCAAAGCATGGCGTTATCAACTAGGAACATAGAAGCGGTTCGTACCTTGGCCAAATCTTCTTGGATTCCAATGGCGTCGAAGTACTGTCCCATGCTCCATAGGAAGTTGTCTACCTCTTTGGCGGACCGGTTGCCTTTGAATTCTTTAGGCTTCGGCACATCTAGCTTGTGTGCCGCTTGGATGGGCAATGCACCGTTCGCGATGCTTGCTTTACATAGGATGAGCTCGGTCTTGAGCTCTTGCACCTCCATCTTCAAGGCTTCGACTTCGGTCTTGGAGGAGTTGCCTTCTTTGATCTCCACGACCTCAAGCTTTAGCGCCTCGATGGATGCTTCAAGGAAATCATCCCTATCGAACAAGGGGGCCGTCGTGCGATTGACGACGTTTGTGAATTCATGGCGAAGAGTTTCTTCACCCTCGTCGATCCGACTTTTAACTTCGTCGAGTTCTTCGATGAATTCCAACATTGTTGTTCTCATTCTCGTGAGCTTCTCATCGATCGCGGCTATGGCGTTCGACGAAGCATCCCTTTTCTTGGATTTTCCACGAGTCTTTGGTTGGGCAGCCGTTGGTTGGGCAGCCGGCTCATTGGGAACCGGTTCTTTAGGAGCCCTTTCATCCACAACAACCGAAGCGAGTTGTTCGTTGTTCGACATTCTCTCGACCAGTTGGTGTGCTCCTCGATCTCCTTGGATGGACTCTCTACTTGCTCTGATACCACTTGTCACGGGCCGATAGTTTGGGAACGACCCGTGCGGCGACTTAGGCTTCCTTGGATCGTTGGAAAGCCTAGGCCAAGCCTTTTGCCGATCACTCACTCGCTCGGACACCCGGATCGTAGAGAGAGAACCTAGAGAGAGAAGCTCTGGAAGAGAATGGAAGAGAAAGCAACTGCTTCTTGTTGTATTGGATGTTTCAAATGAGAAGGAGGACACCCCTTTATATAGTAGAGGGCCTCGGATTACAACCATTGATCGCTTTCTAGACGAGTGGCCGAGATCGTATCGTTCTCGTCGACCACCTACCGACATTTATTCCGAGAGCTATCTATCAACTACCGGCATTTATGCCGAGAACTCTCTAGAACCCCGGCACAATTACCGTCTCGCCCGTCCTCGGGAAAATTCCGGAAGCTTTGAACGGGTCTTCATTGATGTGTCACGGTTCTTGGTGTTGAAAACCTCTTGACCGTGACAATTGCCTGTCAGTTGAGCGAGTCATCCAGTGACTTTCAGATGAGTTGAGACCCATCTCTTGATCTACCCTCAAATCACCACCAAGGCCATATATATGTTGAAAGTCTCGAGTCTCTATCTAAGCCTGGCCTGAGATTAGAATTGGTGGTAATTGCTAGCTGTCTGAAGTCAAACGACTCTTTTCCCCAACTGTTCTTCTCGCTTCAATTTCTGACTCTAACGAAACTAGGATGGTCCTTTTTACTATGTCGTATATA
>CM062220.1:19848654-20073411 GCA_031216235.1 Syzygium jambos
TTTGTACTATGTCGTATATAGTATATACCAAGTCCCCAAAAACTGAAATTAGACTCTATCCAATCCTGCACGGCACTGTCATCTAAATGGTCCTCGGACAAAAGGAAAAGGATGTAAGATGACCCTTGCATACATTTCATTCACCAGTTCAATTTGGATTTATAATGGAATCAGCTATCTACAGTACACATCAAACCTCTGTGCCCATGCAATTGTGGACATAACATAAAGTACCGTGTACAAATATTATCCATATGTCCATTGGACCGGCCCTCCTTCCCCATCTAAAATGTCTATCACATGGCTGTGTTTGTGAAGAGTTTCACTAAGTGGAACCACTACAATTGGATGCTTGAGATGGCCTAACAATAACAAAGAGAGAACCCCATTCCAAGTCCAACCCCAATATGCAGCTCCTCCCAATTGCATTAAACTAACACCTCCTTTTCGGGTTTGTTCCGTATTGCGGTGCTCCTCACATCAAAGCCCCAGAAAAGAGAAAGCCAGAAACGAAAGATAAAAGAGCTGTTCCAGAAATTGTATTTGCTGACCTAAAGAAAGAGCTAATTCCAGCACAATTTGGTTTACTGTTGAGAGGTGCATGGGAAAAAGAACAAAGGGCAAAAAATAAATCAAATGGCGGGATCAATCCAATCGAAAGAGACCAATGGAGTCAAAACGAACTGACCCAATTGACAATCTTGGCATGGAAAAAGCAAGACATCGTGAATTCTACAGGAATGCTTTACTCGAGCACAAAGTAAAAGACCTTCAAAGAACAATGAAGAGATTCGAGAGAATCCAATGTTGCGAAGGAAAAACAAAAAAAGAAGTGATCTTTGCTAAATTTTCAGGAAGCAGAAACAACACCAACCATCCAAGCTACACCTTCCGTCATCTATACACAGCCCATCCCAGATCAAGCTGATCCTACACTCTAAAAACTCACAAATTTGTATTCGCCACTTAAAATGAAGAAAGAAAATCGAAGCACTGTGTCTCGACTATTCTTGAGATGAAGAAAGAACAGCTAAGCTAAAGCATGCACAGGACCTGGAGTCACCACCACCGGGCTCGGCGGGCTCGTATAGGGCGGCGCCGCAACGGTAGTAGCTGGGGGCGGCGGAGGCGGAGGCGGCAATTCCGCTGCCGGCGTCGGCGGAGGAGGGAGCGGCAATGATGGCGACGCCGGCGGAGGAGCAGTGGGGTTCGTCGTGACGGGCGGGCTGAGTATCGGGCTGGGCGGCGGCGGGTACGACGAGGTAGTAGCAGCGGCGGTCGGGCTGGGTGGAGGGTTCGAGCCAGACGGGGCGGGCGGGGTCGTCGACGAGGACCCGGAATCGGGGGCAGAAGGGTAAACCTGCGTGGTGGGGGCGGCGGGGGAGACCACGGGGGAGGAGAAAGTGCAGGAGGCGGAGTCGCCGAAGCATTGGTGGGCGTGGGAGCGGTGGCGGAGGGAGTGGCGCAAGGGGCCGAAGCCGATGACGAGGCCGAGGACGACGAGCGCGGTGACGATGAAGATGAAGATCTTTGTTGCCTTCCCGACATAACACATTCTGCCGGCGGTCGGTCCTCGGACTCTGCTAAAAAAGGAGACAAAAGCAGGGAAAGCCCTTTTGAGACCGATGTCTGACGCCGGAGGAGATGGGTCTTGGCCTAACGCTGTTGCGCTTCTCTTCTGTTGGTTTCAAGAGAGAGAAGAGAAGGTGCTGGGGATGGGGACGCGGGTACGGATGTGCTGGTTCTTGTTCCTTGTTTCTTTGGGTGTCGCTTTCGTCGTTTTCTCATGGCGATGGAATACAATTACAGTAGGAGGAAGGGAAGGGGGAGGAGGAGGGGGCAGGAGATGGAGGGTGAGTTTGCATTTGGGATTTTCTTGGTTGGTGGTGGTGCTGGTAATGGGTATGTGTGCTGTGCTTTTTGGAACTGTGGCACGTGAACCCCATTATGGGACAAAGACTCGTTAAAAAAACCATTCTTTGTTAACATGTGATAAGATAACCACCCTTGTGTTCTGTGGGCATCAAGCGACTAAAACAAATGAGAATTCGCGACCCTTTTCGTGTCCTTAAAGATCGAGTTTTTCTGAGTTGCAAGAAGACCTCTTGCTGCTGCTGCTGCTGCTGTTTTGCTGTAGGCAATGTTTACAGGAGCCCTGCTGCGCGAGATGCCCCCGGAAATAGAGAAAGGCGGACTTGGCTTGGCGAGCCCCGTGGGTCCGCTTGATAGTGCGAAACGGGCCGACCAGTGGGCATACGCCACGTGCTCTGACAAAGGGCGTCGGGTCCTTCATTCGGGAATTTTCTCTGTGCGGCGAGGTGGGAGTGGGTCCCGCACCGTACTGAATGGTTGGGAAACACGCGCACCTTGAAAAGTTTCCACTACTTCCCCCTCAGCTCAATCCGGACCAAGCCAGCTACTTAAGGCTTGTTTAATAACGTATCAAATAGCGAAAATTTCTATTCTTTTATTTTCAGAAATAATTTGAGAACAGAAGTACATTTGATAAACTTTTTATTCTCGAACACATTTTTGTAAAAATTTGTGTCCAGAAACAGTTTTCGAAGAGAAACAAGAAGTAAAAAAAAGTTATTTCTCGCCACAATTTTGAGAACAAGTTCTTTTTTTTCTTTTCTTCTTTGTGTTGTTCTTCCCTGGGCTGTGGCCGATCGTCGGCGGCAGGCCGGCCGCCAACGACCGGCCATAGCCCAGGGCCGACGAGGGCGTCACGGCCCTCATCGGCCGCCGGCGGAGGCGAGGGTCCCCCTTGCCGACAAGGGTGACGGCTAGACCCTCGTCGCCTGGGCGAGGCAGCTCACCGTCGATCATGGCAAGGTCGGCCTCGCCCAAATCGGGGGAGGGCAAGCCTCGCCGTTGTGACTGACGGCGAGGTCGGCTTCGCCGTGGGTCGCGACGGCGAGGCTCGGCCTCGCCCAAATCTGGGCGAGGTGGACCTCACCAACGCGACCCACGGTGAGGTCGGCCTTGCCTGATCTGGGCGAGGCCGGCGATGAGGCAGGCGGCCAGAGCGGCAGCCAGGGCCGCGACGCCTTGGCCTGTGGCTGGTCGTCAGCGCCGACGACCAGCCATGGCCAAAGAAGGGAAGGGTAGAAAGAAAAAAAAAAGAAAAAAAATATTAAATAATTTAAAATATTATTAATAAAAAGAAATTTTGTGTAGTTACCAAACGTATTTCTGTTCTTTTCTATCCCAGGAATAGAAATTTTGAACAGTTACCAAACACCTTTAAATGCTCAGAAATTGTTTCCGGGTATAGAATAAAAAAGAATCATTTCTTAGTAGAAATAGTTCTTAAGCACAGAATGATTGTCATACGCACCCTTACTTACAAGCTTTTGCCCTATGCATGGCGAGGACAGTACGCACTTTTTTTTTATGAGATTAGATTGGGAATTCTTGGAAGAATTCTTCAGGGAGGAAGAAATTGTTCCTTAAATTTGGTATTTAGATGTTACTTTCATCAATGATCTAGTCAATTATGAATGATTGATAATTAGATCATGAAAATTTAAATTATCCCTAAATAATGTAGAGATAACAACAGCCTGACAAGTAAACCTGTCAAATGGATAAGTCAAGCCGAAAATAGTCCGACCCAACTTGAACCATTTAACCTATTTTGACCCATTTTCATGTAATACAAATTTAGTGGCCCATACCTAATTAAACACATACTCGACTCGACTCATATTGCTAAAATATTTTCATATTTAACCCAATATATGAAAACTTATACGTAAACTGAGGTGAACGAGCGCGAGAGAGAACAAAGAGAGAGTTATAAAAATAAGTTGGGTTTAAATAAGTTATGAATCTATTTAACATCCATATTGTTTTGGGTTTTACCATAAACATAACTAACTTATATAACAACTCAGCCTATCAAATATAAGTTGAGAAATAGGTTCATATGACTCATTTTGACAAATCTACTAATAAGTTATTGTTATCATCGACTCGATGTTTTTATAGTCTGCGCCAAGTGCTACGTTGTCTTGAATTAGTGAACTACTTCATCGACGACATGGCAGCACTTGACAAGTTAGCTGTCGATCTTAGCGATGTGAGGACTCGCCATAGGGGTCAAAGAGATTGGAGAGAGCAAGAGAACATGCCAAAGCGACAGCTCGAGGGAAAGTTATCTCTCGCAATTGAACTGTTGATTGTTTAGCCGCACCAGGACGGAGCCTCATTCGCACCACACACGCAGATCAGTATTGACGACCACCATTCGACAGCTTATACCCCTTCCCTTGCTGAAAGAACTTTTGTGAGTTGCAAATAGATTTCTTGATTAGGATGGTTTTTCTGGTGCTTCATTTCGGATTCAATCGTTATTCTTCTAGTGCATTTTGCTTGTTCTTCGAGTTCGTGGTCTCTTTCGAATTTGCTACCAAAGTTATGTGTTTTGACCAAATTTAGAATCCAGACAGCAACATCTCTCTCTCAAAGTAAAATAAGAATATTTTACCTAAGAAATAATTAAAAGCTATCCAATAATCAGAGGTAAATAATTATTCAATATTCACCGAACATTCCATGACGAGTGTACGAGTCTTGTTTACCAATCAATGATCAACCGTTAGTGTCCCTGCTTAACTTTTCTTTCTGGAGGGAAAAGGATAAAGCTGCTCATTTCCCCTCACTCAAGTTTAGGACAATGGCTAGAAGAAGACAACAAAAGCAAGAACAGTGACTGGAAAATTCATACATAACCAGAAGACGAACATTCATGATTGAGAGATATTCATAAACATTGGCCTCTTATCCTATGAGAGAGTCTCGACCACCCATTGCATTCCTCACTCGAGGTTTCCTTCATATCATAGAAAAGCCTATATGCAGACCGCAAGCGACGCATGAGAAAAATGTGACGGAAGAAACAAGAGAGACTAGATTTTTCTTGCAAATAAGGGTCTTTTGAAGATCATTCGCATGAAAACATACAAGCCCCCAGATAGACACGAGGAATTGCCATTCAAAAGCACTGACAGGCCAGAGGCAACGAAGGAGAGAAGTTGAAAGCCAACGTGACGAGCATGTTGTACTCTGCATCACCTGCTGAAATGGGGTCGAAATGTAGATTCTTCCGCGGAGAACTCTGTCAGGATTGGACAGTGGTCAATCATAGCGTGCAAGGAGCCAGGCAAGTGGAGAGGCTTGATTACAGGAAAGCTCTATCATCCAACTCTGGCAGGGCATTCAAGAATCTCAAAGCAGTGGCGTACGAGGTGTCCACAGAGTCAGAGGCAAGTGATACCCTTTGCTCAACCCTGATTCAATTGAATTTTATGTCTCGTTCAAAAGTTGGAGCATCCTGTTTTTTTTTTTTGGCCGAAAGTTGAAGCACCCCGTTAAGATTAGCAATTTAGCATAGGCATTCATGTTGCATTGTCGGGATGTGGAAATAACACTACATAGTTTATAGCTGTCTCTCTGTCCAAAACCCCGGACCCAAATGACTGTAGCCACATTGTATCATTTGTACCTTTTTTCCAATTTCCAGGAGGGGTGCCCCATCCTTGTTTTCGAGAAGTTTGTCTCCCATTCCATCATCGCTCTATTTGTCTTCTTGCGGTCATTATTTTCTCCATATATCCCATCTCTAAAAGCAAGAAAGAGAGAAAGTTTAATCTAAAGAGAAGCTCTAAACCTAGCTGTCATTACAATGTGCAGGCTACAACATCTCCCGGTGCATATGATGAGAAG
The DNA here is from genome assembly GCA_031216235.1 of Syzygium jambos. NCBI lineage: Eukaryota > Viridiplantae > Streptophyta > Magnoliopsida > Myrtales > Myrtaceae > Syzygium > Syzygium jambos. Next base: position 19,854,385 of record CM062220.1, read on the forward strand.
ATGTTAGCAAACTATGTACCAATCTACGTAATGCTCCCTGTAAGTACCAATAAATCTTCTCTGACAAAAAACGCAAAATGCAACTGAAGATGACAAACTAATAACTCGACTACCAATGCTTATTTCAGCTGGAGGTCATCACAGTTGATAACACTCTCGAGGACAGATATGGGATAGAGCAGCAGCTCAAGAAACTGAGTGCAGCAGGCATTGATGGAATAATGGTTGATGTCTGGTGGGGAATTGCGGAATCCAAAGGTCCTAAACAGTATGACTGGACTGCATATAGGAGCCTCTTTCAGATTGTTCAAGGATGCAATCTGAAGATACAAGCTATAATGTCGTTCCACCAATGTGGTGGGAATGTCGGAGATGCAGTAAACATCCCAATTCCTCAATGGGTACTTGGCATCGGAGAAAAAGACCCTGATATATTCTACACAAATAGAAATGGCAACAGGAACAGAGAATGTCTCACAATCGGTGTGGATAACCAACCTCTCTTTTACGGAAGAACTGCTGTGCAGGTGATTATGAGCTTTATTTATCATATTTGAGTCTTGCATAGCGATTGTTAGCCACTGAAACAGTTGAGTTGGCTGTAAGATAAGCATAATGATATCATATATGCTAGGGAAAATTTCAAAATCCAACTTGAGTTTTTTCATCCATATCAATACGAATCCCCATTTTTCAAAACCTGCAATATGCACCTCATGACAAAATTTAAAGCTTAAATTCTGCCCTAAACTTTTTTTTGTCTAAAAGAAATCACAAACTTTTACTGTAGTCTTGAATCTGCCTCCGCGTTCAAAAATCGAATCTAATTTCTTCAAAATTATCAACGTCAAGGCTAGCTCAAGGTTCATTATCAAAACCTACATCTTCACTAACACTCTTGCTTTCATATGGAACATCCTCCTGATGTAGATAATTTTGAAGAAACTGATGGTGATTTTTGGACGCGGTGGCAGATTTGAGACTAGAGTGAAAGTTAATAGATTATCTTTTTAGGCAAAAAAAAGTTTAGGGTAGGGATTGAACCAAAAGTTGGGCGGTTTTTAGGGAATTAGGCCGTTGGGACACGATGAACGACTGAGGAGGAAAGAGGAATGGATTTTAGGGTTAAGGTTTTCTTTTGGGAGAAGGGATAAAAGAGTGATGAGGTCAATATGGAAAGAAAATGGCAGTTTGGTAAATAAGTGGACAAGGATCATGAGTAGGAGATGCAAATTGAAAATAGTAACAAAACACAAGATGCAAACTGTGGGTTTTCAAGAGTGAGATACAAATTGATGTGCAGGGATTAAAGTGAGGACGGTAATTGATACTTTCACCATATGTTTATCCAGGCAATAATGAGTCTGTCCTAGAATGAACACAACAAACTCTAGACAGAAATACATAAGGTTTACCTCTTACTAAGAACCATTAGAATGAAATAGAGGTTTGAAGCATAAATTACTGAAAAGGGCAACATAAATTGAGAACTAGAAGAAATGTTTTCGACTGGAAAAGGCATCCCAAGAATATACATAGCATGCACACCCATGATCATGAATTTTTAACTCATGCTATCAAATATTTAGACTTGATTATTACAGACAAATGATATCAGCCAGACTGCTGCAATTTGCATAGTGATCACTTTTTATACTAAATCAGATGTAAGAACATTAAATCCAAATTAGGCATTTCTTTCAGTTGTTCTATCCATTTATGTTATAAATTGTCTGATTCACATTTCAAATATGATGTCCTACTGTGTATTCAGATGTATAGTGACTACATGAAGAGCTTCAGGGAAAACATGTCAGATTTCCTGGAATCAGGACTGATAATAGACATTGAAGTAGGTTTAGGACCTGCAGGGGAGCTGAGGTACCCCTCTTATCCAGAAAGTCAAGGCTGGGTTTTTCCTGGTATCGGGGAATTTCAGGTAACAGTCACCCTTAAACAATGTCTGCATAACTGTATGACATTCCCTTGGATGTTAACCAGGGTAATAACAGAAACGATGGACTTTAATTTCAGTGCTACGACAAGTATCTCAAAGCAGATTTCAAGGAGGCTGCAATAAATGTGGGTCATCCCGAATGGGAACTCCCAGATAATGCAGGAAGTTACAATGCCACACCTGAATCAACAGAATTCTTTGGTCCAAACGGGACATACCTCACCAAGAGAGGAAAGTTTTTCTTGACTTGGTACTCAAACAAATTAATAACCCATGGTGATCAGATTATGGATGAAGCCAACAAAATATTCCTAGGCTGCAGGGTCAAACTAGCAGCCAAGGTGACTCCCCATATCGCAAGCAACTAAAGCATATATCTAGTTATGTGTTTTCAGAATCAGAACTTAACTATATCAACCAAATGCAATCATGAATCAGGTTTCTGGCATACATTGGTGGTATAAAGATGATAGTCATGCTGCAGAGCTCACTTCAGGATACTACAATCTTAACGACAGAGATGGCTACAGACCTATTGCGAGGATGCTGTCAAGGCATCATGCAATTCTTAATTTCACATGTCTTGAGATGCAAGACTCCGAACAAATTGCTGCTGCTAAAAGCGGGCCCGAGGAACTTGTACAGCAGGTACATCTTTCAATTCTTTAAAACAGTAGAATAGAAAGTAGTGAACAACAATATTGATGATTGAAAATAATTAAGGGAAAAATTTATCTCCAGTTGAAATATCCAGATAGAAGATCTGTGATCACTACTAGAATTGAACTTTTACTATAAGAAAATCATGATAGCTAGTGCAAGATAATCAAATAAAATGACTCCACTTAAGGTTCATATTTTGCAGGTTCTGAGTGGAGGTTGGAGAGAGAAAATTGAGGTAGCAGGAGAAAATGCACTTTCAAGATATGATCGAGCTGGCTACAATCAGTTACTTCTAAATGGTAGGCCCAATGGGATCAGTAGGGATGGCCCGCCAAAGCTGAAAATGTATGGAATAACATACCTTCGTTTATCAGACAAGTTACTCGAAGGAAACAACCTCAAGATATTCAAGACATTTGTGAAGAAAATGCATGCTGATCAGGTAAAGGAAACCCTCACGAAATCTCTGCATAAATCTTCAGTGAGATGTCCAAACACTTTCTTTGTTTGGTCCAGGACCACTGTGCAGACTCAAGAAAGTATGGCCAATGTCTAGATCCACTAGAGCGTTCAAATCCAGAGCTTTCAATTCAAGATTTGCTAGAAGCAACCAAACCAATGAAGCCATTCCCATGGGATAAAGAGACAGACATGGGCGTTGGTGGTGCACTTGCTGATTTCGTAGACAAATTCATAGAAAAAATCACCTCTATTTTGAAGTGAGAAGACCACAGAACGACAAAGAGTGAATAGCAGTACAATAGTGCCCGCTGAGGCACAGAAATCTCCAAAGATCACAGAACGTCCTTTCATGGCAAATCAGATCCCGTAGGAGTAAAACTGCTGCTCTCCACTTTTTGTTCCTATACAAATAGAATGCATCCAAACTTAGTTCTCACCAATAATCGCCACAAGAACAATTTACTTCTCTGAATTGGCGAAACCTACGAATATCCCACATACTGATCTCGTGACCTGATTTCTGAATTAAACTTTGTCACAGTTTGGCAATCCCCACAAACACGAAGATTCTTGGTTATCCTAATTATGGTCCTACAATAGTGTTAGCGCCAAATCCTCTCTTAACCGTATATGAATGAACAGACATGCCAAAATGCAAGGCCGTGATCTGATCACAAGCTCCAAAAACAGCTGCAACAGTGACTTCGTCAGGTTTTATAATTTCACGAACCATCCGACAGAAAAGCTTTATGATTTCCACAGCATCTCCAATCTTCACATAAGCAGATATCATGCAGTTCCATGACAATATATCAATAACCGTCGCCTCAAACAATCTTCTTGCTTCCAATACAAAATAGGAAGCATAATACATGTCTATAAGAGCATTCACCACAAATCTGTTGCAAAGTTTTTCCCATTCCGGACAGCATAGGCATGAGCCTCTTTCCCCTGCTTCACTCCTCTGAGGTTAGACAAAGCCGTGAGAAGATCATCGTATTCCAAGAAGCTAAGTTTCTCGGAAACCTAGCAAAGTCATTCCATCTAAAACAAGTCCATCCTTCTTCATTTCTTGGAAACCCAATAAAGCCTCTTCCGCTTTGCCATTCCTTGCATAACCAAAAATCATCGGATTCCAAAGAAGCTAAGTTTCTTGCACGCATTCTGTCAAACACCGCCCTCGCGGCCTCAATATCGTCAAACCTCAGACGCATTGCGAGCGAAGACTTAGCCACATAGATATCAGACTCCAACCCGACAAGCACTATCTCGCCAGGAACTCTTTTCCCAATTTCGACAGACAACAGATCACCGCACGCCTCGAAGACAAAAGGGTAAGCGAAATATCCGCCTTTCGACCGAAACTCGGAAAATTCACGGTACAAGACAAGGGACTTGAAAAGGGAAAGCCACAACAAGCACGGGCGTAGCCCCTTGATCAGGGAATTCCACAAGCACGGATTTTTCCAGCTCAATGTGGTCAGACATTACTCATAGTTTTCATGCAACAAAATTTGCATGCAAGATCAGAGAGCTAAAGAGTAAAGACGCCCAAAAAAATTTTAAAAAAATAAATAATAAAAAAGCAGGAAAAATTGAATGTGGAGATGCGGGGTATCGATCCCCGTACCTCTCGCATGCTAAGCGAGCGCTCTACCATCTGAGCTACATCCCCTTGTTGTATTTTGTTGAGTTTATTAAATGAATAATTATAATTAGCTCATGGTTATCGATTTTCATAGGAAGGGGTTGCGCATCTTACATGTTAGGGAGGGGGAGCCAAACTAATTACTATTTATTAGCACCCAAAAAGGCCCACGTTTGATGCGTGTTTGTGAAGGAGAAAATGCTTAGATAAATTGGCAATCGGCAAAAGAAGAATAGGCCTTCAGAAAAATATTCTCAAAATGGTAATTTTCATGTTAATCCGGATATGGATAGAATTGCTCGAATCTCCTCATACTCCCTCCAAATGTAATTCGTCTTCTTTTAATCTCCTGATTAGCACGCATGGTGTCGGAATACTTCCCCTCAAGTTATGTTCGATCTGGAGGAACTTAAATAACAATTTAGACCCTTTTACAACGAACCGAGTTCGCTCGTGTTTTGTTGAGATTATCTCGCCCGATGTACTAAAATTTGGATGAAAATCAAGAGAGATTGCGTGGGGAGTGAGCCTTCACAAGAACGGACGTTTCGGAGATGCAAGAACTGTGGGGAAACAATTTGAGAATCAAGAATACCCCCACCTGGGGCCTGGTCGAGATGTAATAAACGCAAAGAAAGAAGGGCAGATTGCTAATTACGACCCCACCAAAGATTATGGACGTTCCCACTTTGTTCTCGTCACGTCTACCCTCCGAGGTGGCGCCCTTCTTCTCCTCCTGCTCCTCCTTCTCTTTCCTCGCGCGTTCGTTCAAGAAAGCATGCAAATGGAAGAGGGCAAAGCTCGCCCCTAGAGAGGGGCTCCAGATCATTCGCGGGCGCGTTTCTGTGATCGTCCCGCCGACACCCATCTCTTTTCCGCCTTCAAGTTTCTTGATTTCCCGGTAAAGGTTCGATTTTTTTATTTTTGGACACGCCCACGTCGGTTCGTCGCTCGTTTCGTGAGGCGGATTGTTGGATCCGGCATTTCCACGTTCGTCCCCAGATTTTTCGTGGGTTCTCGATTCTCTTGTCATTAGGACGTCCCAATCTTGATCCTGAGGGATATTTGACTTGGGGGGACGTGCCCGTTGTGGATCAACGAACAGCAGGAGGAGGAGGAGGAGGAGGAAGAAGAAGAAGAAGAAGAAGAAGAAGATAAAAAGGCCATTGGGTTTTACGTGGCGAAGGTGATTCTTTTGACGCTCTCCCTTTTGGATGGTGATCAAGACAAAGTCGTGAGGGAATTCAAATTGGATGAAATGAGAAGAGAAGCGAGAGACTGGCCATGTAAGAAGGAATAGAAATGAGAGTCAAAAGTGGGCCGGTCATTTTCGCGATTCTGCTATGTGCATTGGCCACTGGGAGCTCGGAAGGCAAGAGAAAAGCTGGGCACGAACTTCTCGGAAATGGAGGCGCTTCCCCGCCACCGCAGACGAGTTCCTACACGGTACGAGGATTGTTCGCATGTCTTTTTTTTTTTCTTTTTTCGCTTTGTTGAATTTCGACAATTTCTTCTGCCTCCTTTGGAGCTTAATTTATAGGTAGGTATGTGTTTCCTACTTTCCTGGTTGAATCTATTTAGCTGGTTTGTCTTTTGTTGGAAAAGCTCCTGGAAAAAGAAAAGCTGTTCCTAAAGAATTTGTACTTGCCTAGACTAGATGACCGGATGGCCTATAGAGCGCGGAGTAATCTTTGATAAAAAGACAAATTCGAGGGTCCCGCAAAAAGGAGAAGAAAAAGAAAACAAAGACATATAAGAGGAACAGAATTGATTCATCAGGTGTTTCGTAATGCATAAATTTTCGGGATGTGAGTTAATTGAGATGTTCCTGGGAAAAAAATGAAACGGTAACTTGAGAGAGAAGAGTCTGAGAATCCATTTCAACTGAGACCCATTTGTCTGCATGACCGTGTACCCTTCATCCTTCAATTTCCTGCGCGTACGATGGTGCTCCATCTACGATTTACGTGTTAAGTCTCTCCTGGCTCTAGATAGACACTGCAATTAACCTGTGCTGCATATTCTTGAAAGAAAAACTCACTTTGATTAGATGAAAGAACCCTTTTGGAAACTTAGTAGCTGGATATCTAAGGAACAATGATGATCCTTACACATAATTTGACTTGACAGCCCCATTCATTTGCACTTTGAGATCAAGAATTCCCCTTAAACTCGAATGTGTCATATGATAACAGACAGAGCAAGCATGGATTGACTGCAAGAATGAACTGATGGCCAGGGCAGAGGTGATTCAAGATTTTGACATATACGTACTGCAGGAGGCAATCCATGGCCTTAGATCAATCAAAGGAAACATGGACAGAGCCTCGAGAATCCTGCCGCCCGATGTGAAACGCATGCTCTTGGATTGCTTAAGAGAGAACAATCTCCAAGCACGCACTTCCAATAGGGAGCCGAACACGAGGAACTGGTTCATGGAGTGCATGGAGTTTCTCTTCTATGGACCAAATATTCCTCGGAGAAATCTGGTAAGCAGGTCACATCACCGGATAACATCAACTGATAAACTAGCATCAGCTCCATCAACATCTCAACGTAAAAATATCGTGCCAAGTCCTGCTCCGACTCCATCTCCGAACCAAAATGTGGCAATAAGCCCTTCTCCGTATTCTGCAACAGAATCTCCGAGTACCAGTCCAGCTCCAACTAATCTCGCTCCAACCATTTCTCCGTCCCCAAAACCACAAGCGCTCGTGGAGTCACCAGAGGAGCCATCTTTACCGCCAGATACAAGTGAGTCACGGGAGCAACCACCAACTAGTGAAATTCTACCTATAAGGACACATGTTGCTCCAAGCCATACTCCTAAGAAAGATGATCACAAATGGATGAAAAGCGCAATAGCTGCCGGGTGTACAGCAGCTGGGACACTATTTGTTGTCGCACTGATCTTATTATGCTGTTCCAAGGGCAGGAACAAGAAAGTTGATCCCAGAGCCGGACAAAAAGATGATAGACCTCTTCTAAACTTGAGCTTGAGTGATTTCTCTGCAGGTATTCATTTATCAGGTGTTACTTTTATCATTGTCATGTTATCATTCTAAATTTCTGATGTCTGATCTGACAGTATGTGAACTTTATCAGGTTCTTCCCAAAAATCCTATAGCTTTGGAAATTCAAGCGGTAAACAACTGAGTTCTAATAGTGGAAAGACCCCATCCTTGGCGAGTCATCTTTCCATAGTATCCGACCATCATGATTCGTCGCAGCCTGAAGTATCTTCCCTGGAAACAACTGGAGTAGTACCGCTTCCTCCATTGAAGCCACCGCCTGGAAAATCAGTTCAATCACCTCCTGGACCACCACCGCCACCACTTCTCAATCCGCGGCCTCCACCACCTCCAAAAGGTGGTCGCCCTCCACCACTACCTCCTAAAGGAGCTTCATCTCTTAGACCCAATCAGCAGGATGACCACGATGCAGAATCTGATCCCCCCAAAACCAAGTTGAAGCCATTTTTTTGGGATAAGGTCCTAGCAAATTCTGATCAGACAATGGTCTGGCATGAGATCAAATCTGGGTCCTTCCAGTAAGTCTAGGATCTATCTTAGATTGACTTAGTCGATTGAGTACCCAGTATGATTTGAAATTGGCTTGGTCAATTAAGAACTAAGTATTCGACTGGTCATTGTCATGATATTTTTCACAGGTTCAATGAGGAGATGATGGAGTCATTATTTGGATATAGCACTGTGGATAAGAACAAAACTGGCCGTAGAAAAGAACCATTATCACTGGAAACTCCTCAGTATATTCAAATTATTGATACGAAAAAAGCGCAGAACCTCTCAATTCTACTACGAGCACTTAATGTGACAACAGAGGAAGTCTGTGACGCCCTTCAAGAAGGTAACCTCTATATCTGCATGGGAATTCATGTTTGCGTTGCATCTGTGCATTTTAGTCGTGCTTTTCTCAGGCACTGTATCGAATAACCTCATTTGATATGATAGCATAAAAGAATATTCTTTTCATACCATACTAACTAATGCAGAATTTCACGTCCCGTGCTTTTCTCATATCCTAAACTACTGCTAAATCTATTGAAATTGGTCCTGGAAATCAAATGATCATAGTGACAAGTATCGATCGTATTCGCCTCTACATGTAGAGCCTCCTCCCTTTTATGTTGATCCTCTTCAAGAAATCACTAGATAGATCTTAGTACATACTTTGTAGAATCTGATAACTAAGCAATATGACATCCTTGTGTGTAATTGAGACCATGACACGGAGACCAACTTTGCAAAGCCTGATGCTTCAATAGCTCACAGCCTGGGTTTCATGACCTGAGAGAGATCATGATCTGAGGTTGGCGACCTATTAAAGACTATCAATTTTCTTTGTGCCCCGAGACTATTTGCCGCTGTCTGCAAGACAACAAATGTAACTGAGATACAATCCAGATATTGAATCCTGTATATGCCTTGGGAGTTGGTAAGCAAACAATGACTAGAAAGGATGAGTTGCCATTCTCAAGTTGTTATGTAGACCAATTCACTGCTTTTATACTAAGGTCCGAGACGTTGAGTTCTTGACTTTTCGCAGATATATCATTCTTTATTACTTGTAAAGGTGATGGCTGATTCTTATGCTTGTAATACTACAGGTACTCAGCTTCCGGTGGAGCTTCTCCACACTCTTGTAAAAATGGCTCCAACTGCAGCAGAGGAACTGAAACTCCGATTGTTTAGTGGTGAAATGTCTCAACTTGGCCCTGCAGAGAGGTTTTTGAAGGTATTGGTTGACATCCCACACGCTTTCAAGCGAGTGGAAACACTACTATTTATGAACTCCGCTCAGGAAGAAGTAGCCAGCATCAAAGAATCCTTAACAACTCTAGAGGTAAATGATTACTACTTAGTTCAGACTGGATGTTTCTTGCACTTACGTTTCTTTAATCTATACATGATATTCTGTCAAGCTAGTGTCAGCGGAGTGCAAGACATTCCCACCATCATTTGTCAGTCATAAGATAGGAAACTTAGGGCATACCTAGCTCTAATTCGTATACAGTTCTGCACAGAGATAATATAGATTGATCATTGTCATTTTATAACCAAAATTAACCTCTTTTAATTTCAGGTCGCCTGTGGTAAACTCAGAGATAGCAGACTGTTCCTTAAACTCTTGGAAGCAGTCCTCAAGACCGGTAACCGCATGAATGATGGGACGTATAGAGGTGGTGCGCAGGCATTTAAGCTTGACACACTATTGAAATTGTCTGATGTCAGGGGAAAGGATGGTAAAACCACCCTTTTGCATTTCGTCGTTCAGGAGATCATCCGTTCTGAAGGAATTCGGGCTGCTCGATCTGCAAGAGAGAGCCAAAGCATGTCTAGTGTTAGATCGGAAGATCTCGTGGATGACTCAAACCATGATTCAGCAGAACATTATAGTGCTCTTGGGCTGCAGGTGGTTTCTGGAGTCAGCAACGAACTCAAAGACGTGAAAAAAGCTGCCGTAATTGATGCTGATGGTTTATCGGCTTCAGTAGCAAAGCTGGAGGTCTCACTTGCAAAGACTAAACGGTTCCTCAACACCGAGATGGAGAGCATGGAGGAAGAAAGCAAATTCCGTGACTCACTCACCAGTTTTGTCGAGTGTATAGAAGGTGATGTTGCATGGATATTGGAGGAAGAAAAGAGGATAATGGCTTTGGTGGAAAGCACGGCAGCTTACTTCCATGGAAGCACGGGGAAATCAGAAGGTTTACGTCTCTTTGTAATTGTACGTGATTTCTTGATAATGTTGGATAAGGCCTGCAAAGAAGTGAGAGACTCGGGGATGAAGACAGTTAAGACTTCCAGAACAGAGACACCAACTGCATCACCTTCACGAGAAAACCATCAGCCATCACCAGATATCCGGCAGCGACTATTTCCAGCAATTTTAGACCGACAGATGTATGATTCTAGTTCAGATGACGAGAGCCCGTCTCCATAGTTTTATATTGGTTTGCTGGTCTTTGTTCAATGAGAAGTTGGTGGAATTCTAAGTGTAGTCATCTTTTACTTGTAACAGAAGCGAGTTGAACAGACGATGCCAGACTTATGCATTCAAACTCACTGAAACTGATTCTAATATAGGCAGCTTTTCAGCTTTAATTATGTTTTATTAAATTAAAAACTTTGTTGTTTAGGTGTTTGTCCAGTAATTTCCGCTTGAGAAAGAAGAAATGCTAAACGGCCCTTTTTATCGAGGAATATTCACATGACATCACTGATTTAAACAAGACAGAAGCTCGCATGAGCCATGCGACTCATGCAAGACCAAGTGCACATGGTACTGCAGATTATTTAGACCAATTATTCTGCAACTGATGAATGTACTCCAACATTATTGAGTTAATGCAAGAAGCACTTTTGTCACCTCACTTGTCCAGCCTCTCCTCTGTTATTCATAGATGGGAAAACTTCACATACAAAATCATTAATTGTTTGGGACAGAAAAATGGAACTTCAAAGCAAAGACAGATCTGCGTCAGGCTCATTACACGGTGCAAATCAACTGGGAATGAACAACAGTTTATATGGCAACAAGCCGCACGTGAATACTAACGATCTCTCAGCTACCTAGTGTCTGTAGGCCCTTATTTAACAAAAAAGAGGTCTTTAACTCAGAAGAGATAATGACATCCATTGATGCACCTTCATCTTATTATTCACTACCAGATTCAGCAGCTAAATCAGGCCAATTAGCATATGCTGAGGGCAAACCTACTAATGAGTAAAAAAGACTCTACAGCAACCGCTAAAGCTTTCTCTTGCTGCAGAAAGGTAAACTTCTCCAACATCATGTTGCTCTGCATATGGTGACTTCACTGCTGCTTGTGTCAAACCAAATTTTCACAGACTCATGAGAAAAATAGTGTGTAGACCCATATATACTCATGTTTATCTTTGAATTGCCTTTAGTGATTATGGGCTAGCACCGTATTACCGTGCTTAAAAGAATTGCCACTCAAGTTGTCTCCATGCCAGCTTCTTTCACTCAATCCACGATAAAATTTCTGATTTCGGAACACTCCGTAAATCGTTTTACTATCCAGAGAGGACAGCAAAAAAACTTGAGCTCAGCCCATGGCTTCCGAGTCTATCACTCATGCAAAGGCATGCTGGATAAGCTCCATATGATCCATTCTAATGCATCTGCTACTATAGAGGAATTCTCTCCACTCACAAACTCTTTTATAATGCCATTTACTTCTATTGAACTCTTCCCTGTTTCCTTCTCCATACTTCTGTTCTTCATAAGTTTCCATACCCTCAATGATTCCTCCTGCAAACCCATATCAGCATAAATATTGGATAAAAGAATGTAAGTCCCACAATCATCAGCTTTTAGCTCCACAAGCTTCTTGACTGCAACTTCTGCAAGCATTACATCTCGATGAGTTCGACATGCTAAGAGCAAAGATCCCCATAAAGCGGCACAATTGGGTTTCATAGGCATGGATATTATGACTTCTCGGGCACTATCTAATTGGCCGGACCGACTAAGGAGATCAACCAAACAGCTATAGTGCTCAAGCTTGGGTTCTATACCATAAGCTCCTTTCATCTGTTCAAAGATACAGAGACCTTCATAGACGAAACCTGCATGACTGCATGCTGTAAGAACTGCAAGGAAAAGCATATCATCAATCCATACATTTCTTTCCCAAACCATCTGCCTGAATAATTCCAAAGCTTTCTTTCCATGGCCATTAGTACCATATCCAAAAATCATCACACTATAGCAAATGGCATTTCTCTCAGACAGGCTATAAAAAGCCCTGCTGGCTTCATTGACGCTCCCACATTTCATGTACATATCGAGAAGGGCAGCTTGAACGACTATGTCAACGTCGATTCTGTTCCTCTCCACATAGATATGCATCCATCTCCCTTGAACAAGCGCCCCCAGCTGGGCACATGCTGATAGTGCTGCAACCACTGCAACCTTGTCAACCTTCACATGTTCCAAAAGCATCTGCTTAAAAAGTTTCAATGCCTCCAGGGGATTTCCATTCGAAACATATCCATCTAGCAGAATGCTCCAAGATATCACATTTTTCCCTGGCATCATATCAAAGAGTTCACGAGCAGCCATCACATCTCCCCCCTTTACATATCCAGCAATCATAGAATTCCATGAAATAGTATCTCTGATAGGCATGTTATCAAAGAAAAGTCGAGCCCTCACAACATCACCACTTCTCTGACAAAATCAAAGAAGGCCTGTAAGCACAAATTCTCTGAGAGATAAACGATCACTTATATGCATCCCCATTTCAGGAGGAGAAATTACTTCATGGAAGATGCAACTTTCTTCCATTTTCATCACTTCAGTTTAATAGAAGTTGCAATCTCTATCTTATATACTCTGAAGCCAATTCCTTTCCATCTCCTTTGCACGTAAAAATTAATTAAGTTCCTAACAAACTCAGGAAAATAACTTCGAATATAACCAAACCAGCATTCCAAGGCATCTATTAACAGATAAACAAGATATGAAGTATCATTATTTACTCTTAACTGGGGGTAGAAAAGAAGATAAAGAAACAGTGATACGCAACTATAATATTCCATTGACATTAGATAGCCAAATGCCTTACGTCACATTCAGGTGGAAAAAACGGCAGAAAGGCAAAACCTCGGGTAAAAAAAACTTCTCTTCAACCCCAGAGTAACTGCTTAATTAGAGAAATCAGGGGGAACAACAGACCTTACCGTAAGCATCTATCATCATGGACCAAGAAATCACATCCTTTTCTGGCATTTCATCGAACACCTTCTGGGCCTCTTCTGTATTCCCGCACCCTACATAAGCACTCAATAATAAATTCCAAGACACCGAATCTTTTTCGTCGACCCCATCAAAAACCATCCTCGCACAACCCATTTCTCCGCATTTCCCGTACATACCAATCAACCCATTCACTGCGAACACATGACAACATCTTCCTCTCTTCACTAACTCCCCATGAACCAGCCTTCCCTCCGCCAAGCCCATCATCATCCCGCATGCTTTTAACACAAAAGGGTACGTGTAATCATCCCCAACAAGGCCTTTTCTTCTCATACCCGCGTAAAAGCTCCAAGCTTTTTCTGGGTTTGAGCTGCCGACGTAGCCCCTGATCATGGTGTTGTACATGAAAACACTCCGCAGGCGAATTTGGTCGAACACAAGCCGCGCGTGGTCCATATGGGGCGTGTTCAACGACGTCAGGGAAGTGAGTAGCTTGCCCGACGTGAAGGAGTCGGAGATGAAGCTGGTCGTGATGAGTTGGGCATGGATTTGGAGGATCTGCGACGTGCTTTTGGATCTTTGGAGAAGTGCGATCAGTGGGTTTCCAAGGTGGGATGGGGACGGAGAGTGGACCATGATAGGCGCAACGAGAGACCGACATCACCTCTGCTGAACTCGCATCGAAGACGAAGAGCTCAGATTGAATACTGAAGAAGCGGGAAGTCATGCCTTGATTCTACCGGTGCTGCGAGAGTCACATGCGCAAACTTGCGAGCTTTTGTCATCTTGATTTTTCCAAAAGATAATTGAATTGTCTAATTTGCACTTGGCTACTAACTTTGAACATTGCTTAACCATCAAATTTGTTTTCTTCTTATGGTAATCCATCCACTTACATGTTGGTATTATGACAGAACTAACTTAGGAAAGGACCATGACATTGTCGGTACCTGCATGTTGGTGACGTGAAATCGATGTCCAGATATTAGGAGAGATCCACATTTAAAGTATGAGCCAAGGGAATGGATCGAAGTAGCAGTGTCAAATTGCTTTCGGCCTCGATCTGAAGCCTATTAATGGACTTGGAACAAGAGGGGACAAGAAACTTTGACCTATTTGAACTCAGTAGAGAGCAGGAACGGAACAGTCATGGCGCAACTTGGCTCGAATTTGAGAGAACAGTTAATGCAAGATGCACGTGACACGGACTGGATTCTCCCGCGCTTTAGTAACCTTGTGAGTGGAGCTTTGTGGCAACGAGGTGAAAAATTAGTAATGCAGGAGTGATGATATAACTGGTTTGTAAGAATGCCATTAGGGCGTTTGTGCTAGGAGTACTAGCATAGAACGGTGATAATTTTGAGGAGCTCTGAAGTCAGAGTTAGAATCCCATGCACAAATTGGTCGAGAGTTGATGCTGCCCTCCTGATGAGACTATGGCAGGCCGAAATCATTATTATAACGAAGTAGACTATATATCTTCCGAGGGACTAGATGCTCGAGCTAAACTAGTGGTACGATTCGATTTGTGAATATTATTTGCCATACTGTTATGAGGAACAACAATAAAAGGAAGGTTGGCCTAGTATTATCGGCTCACCAGGCGCTAGACGGGCTATTCTGTGGCCAAGAATCTGTTAGCTTGTGACACATGTCGGACATGGAACAACTATTGTATGGATGTCGTCATACAACATAGCGGTCGGCCGCCTAAGTATGCCACATAGAATGACTAATGCCGACTGAGCGATTTTTGATCAAAATTAGCCGGATCTATTATAGTGAAAAATCGTCAATATGGTTTAAAACTAAATTGACCAAATTGAAAAATTAATGACTGAGTTTGCGTTTTAAAACTTTTTTGGACAAATTTCCCGTGAATTAAAGATGGATGGCTGCAATTCATTGGCACACGCGCCTCTTAACTTGAGCATGTTACAAGTTTCTGCCTTGCTCCAAATCCATTATCGACCCATAAAAAGATGAATTGGAGTGTCTCAAATTGACTTCACGATCTGGAAAAACAGTCTTGGACTGCATCCAGAAGTGGTCGCCATCATCATCTCCTCCGTTGTCGAAGCAATCATCGTGTACAAACTATGCGGATTCCATGGTACTTTTTGCAGCGGCCTTGATCATTTTTTTGCTTTCTGCCACATGTTTTCTCAATGTATTGAAACCATAGTAGAGGCGGCATCCATTGATTTCTATAAGATGGCATAATTGGTGGATTGATAGTCGAGACTCTCGTCTTATGTCGAGCAATGGAGATCGAGTTCTGCAACATTCTCATCATGCTCAACCGACCTCCTCGGATTCAAAAGGAGACCATCATGTCGGATCATAAAAGAGACTATCTTTCATTCATTTTATCCAAAAGAAAGAAAAAAAAGAAGTATGGATACACCCCACTAGTGAATGGAGGTCAATCTCAGACTTCTTTATTCAGAAAGACCGAGTGGTGAAGGAACCATCATGAAAGCAATACGTTTAATAGTAAAGTTAGCACAAAAGTTCGATCGTGAAAATATTGGCTTCGTTGTTAAGAAACGAATGTGCGTCGTAAGTTAGACGAACGGTACGAGCTTGATTCTTGTATACAGGTTCCCTTTAGACTTCGTATTCAGATTTCGAGAATAACAGAGTCCGTAATACATTCCGATGAACGAATCATTCGTCGCTAAGAAAAAGGAAAGCGAGTGCATCGTATGGTACGATAGAAGTCCGTGTCTTCATAAAGATTCTACCGGTACATAGATCAGTCATCTACCTCCATATGCATTGCTCAAAACACCAGGAAGTGCAACATTGGGGAACAGAACAACATTAGTCAAACCACCTGAATACCAAGTTATCAGGACTCACGACCCACCTCTTCATTAGCCTTCAGTGGCGGTGGCGGAAACGTAGTAAGCGACGCAGAAGAGGCCGTGGACGAAGCAAAGGATGCCTCCGATGGAGAGGAAGTGGTGGTGCGTGAAGCCGCAGGAGGCTCGCGACTTGTGGTTAGACAGTGTCCCGATGACCAACATGGATAGCCCGACCGCCAGTATGATCCTGAGCCATTGATCCACGTTTAATCTGCAGCCGAAATCAATTGATAGTTGAAAGAGAGACAGTATACCAGGTGAAGACGAGGCAGGCCATGGTGAGCTGGCGATTGGGGGAGGCCTTTTGGAGGTCGTCTTGGGAGCAAATGCAGTTGTAGCAGCCACCGAGCAGATTGGCGAGGACATGGGCTATGCTGAGGAACGCTGCCGCGCCTAAGCCGAGCTTGAACGCCTCTGGGCTTGGCTCCTTGCACTCGAATATCCACAGCCTCAGGTGCTTCTCCTGACCACCACGAACACTCCCCGGTTATTGCATCTTGAAAAGACATGGGTTAAAGATGCCACCCTTTTTTTTTCCTTCATTTTTTCTCTAGTTCAGGTTTACCTTGTTTTGCTCAACCTCAGCTTCCAGGCCAAGAATACCGGCTGCAATATCCAGGCCTATGATCAGGATGCACACGAAAATGCCCCCTGCTTTCACCATTTCTGAGAAACTGTGCTGCTTGCTGCTGCTGTGTGTGGAAGGAAGGGAGGAAGAATTAGGTTGTGCTTTTCAAAGAGAGGCAAAGAGGGACAAAAGTCATCGAGGCAATTGCATGGGGTCTAGTAAAGTAATCAGAATGTGTCGTGCCGAAGGAAAATGGAAGAAAGATGAGAGGAGAATGTGGTGAGCTGTTTGAAAAGGAGGGCAAAAGCTTCTTTTGTCCCCACAGTGCCAAGACTTTTTCACTTTGCTCATCTTCTCTTCCTTTCTGCAAGATCCCTTTCGCGGGGGAGCAAGGAAAGCAGGGAATCAACCAACTCACGGGCAGGAGAGTGACCGGAGATGTGTCGATGGCAGTCTTCATTGAAATCATAGCATCACTACCTATCTATACGCATGACAATATTCGAGGTAGTCAGTCATCAATAGTGACTGCAACTGTAGCATCTTTTTGTAATGGTTCAATCATCACCGTGACCATCTCAGGGAGGGAAATCTTACTAATAGGGCAAGTTTTCACGTGAGAAAACAGGAGCGACTTGATCCTTCTTAATACTGAACTGTTCTCTTCTTTATTTTACGTCGATGCGATTGAATTGTATCTTACACCTGGTAGGATTAGGCACATAAACACAACGAAATAGAAAATAAAGGCGAGAAAAAGAAACCGAGACATAAAGCTTATTCCGGTTCACTCCTTAAACTAGGACTACATCCAATAGAGGATTCCACAATAATTAGCACATTCAACAAGAGAAAGAGATTATACATAAGCAGCAGCTATTCACGGGCCCAAATCTAAACAATCGATAAAATACGGATCCAAATTATAAAGATTTTCTATCAGCTCGGGAGCGCTGCCCTCGTGACCTGCATGCCTCTCTATTAATGGGGAGAATGAAACACGCTCCAACAACAAGACCAGTTGCACGGGTCATATTACCGCCCGCCGCCGACTCTTTTCTTCGCGACCGACGACGACTCTTCATCGGCCGAAGCGTGCGAAACGAAACCGATCGCGCCGATTCCACAAACCGAACGATACGGGTGGGGCGGAACCGGCTTGTCGATTCGCTCGATGCATTAGATAAACAGATCGCGAGCATTTTGGCAGAATAGCGTTCGCCTCTCCAAAGCGGGGGAGAACATGTAAGGACAACGGGAAAAAGGCAAACCGCGTGAACGGGGGACAAATGGGGGCCCGCGATTCGAACCCGTAAGCGTCGGGTCAAGAATCGGTGGGATCCGTACAGCGAGGGGTCAAACCTGGGTCGGGTCACCATCATCCGCCTCCCCTCGAGCTTTGTGAAAGTGCATGACCAGAGCACGGCCAAGATTAAGAAAAGAGGAAATTACGAAAATAGGTCTTTGGCCTTGGGGTGAAGTGGATTTTACCATATTGCCATCTCTTGTTATTTTACCGTGCATTACTAGGGGTGTCAATAAGACCCGGGCCGGCCCGGCCCGATCCGCGCCGACCCGATCCGGCCCTAAAATTTAGGGTATTTTAGAGTCGGGCCTTAATTTTCTTCGAACGTGACCCTAAAATTTGAGGTTTCATTAGGATTGGGTAGGATCAGACCGACCCATTAACACTCTGGGCCGGCCCATCCCCCCTCTTTCTCTCTCTCCTCTCTCCTCTTTGCCGCGTGCAGAGAAGAGACTCTCTGTCAGACTCCACCCCCTGTCAGACTCTCTCTCCTCTCTTTTCTCTCTCTCTTCCTTTCTCTTCCTTCTTCTTTCCCCCCCTCCCCGACGAGTTTCTGCTTCTGTTTTCCTTTGCTCGCCCGAGCCCGTCGCCGCCTATCACCCTGTCGCCGGCTTGCCCTCGCCGGCCCAGCCACCGCCGCCTCGCGCCGTCGCGCCACCCCAGCTCCTCCCCGACCGAGCCGTGACCGCCTGTCGCCGGCTTGCCCGCGCGGCGCGCGAGCAGCGCTCTCCGCTGGCCCAGCCGCCGCGACCAAGCTCCGTTCGTCGCCGGAACCAGCCCCGCCGCCTGCGACGCCGCCGTGCCGACCGTCGCCGCCGGCTTGAGCTCTCGCCACCCTCCCAGCTCTCTCTCCCTCTCTCTCTCTCCACCACCACCACTCCCGCTGACGCCCCCTCGGGCCCAACAATCTGGGACGCGCTCCCGCAAACAGCGGGGCGAGATCGGGGGACCGCGAGAGGCACCCGAATTCACCGGAGAACGAAGTCCCCCAAAGAAAGAGGAAGAGGGAGAGAGGGAGAGAGGGAGAGAGAGGAAGAGAGAGAAAGAGGAACCGGACGGACCTCGACGACGCGGGTGGCGTGGCCGAAGCCGTGGCCGGTGACGTAGTAGGCGAGCACGAGGCGGGTGCGGGACGACGACACCCCGTTGGTCTCCTGCTCCTCCACCCTCATCCTCTGCTCCCTCTGCTCTCCTCTCTGCCTCTCTTCGCTCGCTCGCTTGCAAAGGCGCTTCCTTCGGTCAGCCGGGGGGGGGGCCGTTGGGGAAGGAGATTGGGAGGTGGGCTTTTGAAGATGGGAGGGGGGGGAGAGAGAGAGAGAGAGAGAGGGAGAAAGGGGAAGGGAAGCGACGAGAGAGGAAGGTCGCGATCACAGAGAGAGAGAGACTGAGAGAACGAGGATAGGGACGAGGACGAAGAGGAAGGTGGTGGCACCGGGACGAAGAGAGACTGAAAAAAAAGAAAAAACTCGTAGCCCGGATCGACCCGACCCGGCCCGACCCGGAGCCTTGGGGTGTACGGGGAACAGGGTCTTGGGTGGGTCTGGGCGGGTCAAGTATGACCCTGTAGTTTTCGGGTCGGGTCGGGTATTAAGAAAGCCCGACCCGACCCGACCCATTGACACCCCTATGCATTACTATGTTTTAATCCGCATTTTGTTTTTCCGGACGACAATGGAATGAAGAAATTTGTGCATAGTGCGTTCCGAGTCTCTCCGTCTCCCTTTTTTCCCTCGAACGGAAATATGAAAAATTAGATTAAAGAAATTTGTATGTACATTCCTAGACGAGTTCGAGTTTAGTTGGCGCGACTAACGTGGCTTCCAATAAATGCACGGATTAATCGCCCATCCACCAAAATACAAAGAGAGATTGGGGTGGTAATCGCTACGATGAAACAAAGTCCTAAGCTAATGCGCTCCATGTGTTGCGAGAAAGAATTAGCGTTCGATAGATTTTGCCAAAATCGTCTAATTACATAATATTCATTATGGCCGTTAGTTAATTCGAAATTTAATGGCACGAGATGAAGAATGTCGATAATAAAATGACTAATCGATGCCATTTTTGGAGAAAAAAAATAAATAAAAAGCCTTGTGATCCCTCAAAAAAGTAGAAATACGCCGTCGTTTTCTTCATGCCGGGCTTAGCGTCGTTTGGGCCGTCGTCACATCTTCCTCGCCTTCTACTCTTCGGTTCCGCCATGGCTAGAGAAGGGCTCCAGCCCATTTCAATGGCGGGTCTCTTTGCGCGCGCCCCATTTCCTCAGAGGAGATCTTTCTTCGTTCTGACGACCGACCCAACCACAAGGGAGAGAACAAGGCGAAATTTTTTTTGACATGGGGGTGTCTTTTGTAACGTCTCCTGTTGGTTGTTTTGTCCCTTTTGCACGCTGTACTGGATTCAGAAGGGGCGTCGATGATGCAAAAAAGAGGGAAGAACCAGACCAGGCATGTCGGACGAACCCGAATGTGCACAGTCGATGCTCTGTGATCTGGGAGCGATGATGCGTGATAATATGGAGATGTGCGTGGCGCTCTGAATCTGTCGCAAACGAGACTCCTCCGTTAATTTTAACGTCATTAAGCGCAGCAAAATGTCCAGAAGGATCGGACTCCATCATCATCGTCATCATATTCATCATCTCACTTTCCCAGGTGAAGCATGATACCTCTCGATTACAAAATGGCATGTTCATCTCTCTCTCTCTCTCTCTCTCTCTCTCTCTCTCTCTCTCTAAAGTATACCAACTCCAAAGACAAACTTCCTAGTCTTTACAAGAAGTTAAATCTTAAAACTAACAAGAAGAAGAAGAAGAAGAAGAAGCCATGCCCGATTCCTACTTTCTAAATGTTTTTTTGGGGGCCGGAGCCATATCAGAAGATGGTTCTATTAGCTTTTACCTGTGGATATAGACGCGATACTCAACACAAACCTGAATAGCCATTCCCCTTTACCACCCAGAGAATTACTCCATGGCGCTCGCTCTCTTCCTTCAAACAGGGGATTGATATGGAGGAGCTTCAAGATTCCACCACATCTGCTGCTGCTGCATCTCCATCCTCATCGCGGACGCCGCCTCCTCCTCTTGCTCCTGCTGCTGCTTCAGCAACAGCCATTGCTGGTTTGTCGCCGCCCCCACGCCGTACTCCTGATCGCACAACACGGCCTGAGCCGGGGGCGAGTTCACCATCCTCTCCAACAGATGCTGCATCGTCCACCTCCCAAGCATTCCGCTGCCGCCGCCGCCGCCGCCGACGTCGTCGTCCGTCGGGCAGCGAGGGGGGAAACACGGGGTCGGCTGCGGCGACTCGTGGGGCATGAGCTGAAGAGCGCTCTTCACCAGCTGCTGCAGGTACGCCACCTGCTTGCAGGCCTCCTCCAGCGTGGCGAGCGTGTCCATCTTTCTTTCTACCTGCGGCATCACCAGCTCGTGCAGCTGCCTCATGCAGTCGCCTATCTTCCTTCGCTTTTCTCTGGCCCGCTTCGTCCTTTCTGGGTCGGCTGGGGAGCGCTTGCGAGCCGGACCGGGCGCGGCTGCTGCTGCCGCTGCCGCTGCCGGCGGCGGCTGCGGGGGCTGCGGTTGGAGCGTTTCGAGGGAGCGGAGGAGGTCGGAGAGGCGGTGGAGTGGGAAGCAGAGGGTCGAGTCGTCGGCGAGCGAGAGGGAGTCAACCGGGGAGGAAGCGGGAGCGAAGTCGGGGAAGCAGTGAGGGGGTTCTTGCTTGGGCATCTTGAGAGGAGACGGCGAATAGCGAAACGAGAGGTGCTGCTGCTGCTGCTCGGGACACGGAGAGAAGGGAGAGACCGGGGACGGCAACGGCGACCAGAGAGGGGACGAAGGAGGAGGAGAGGAGGAGGAGGAGGAGAAAGGGGAAGGGGATGATGAGGAGACGGGATTGTCGAGCAAGAGGGACCGGAGGCTGACGCCGGAGAACATGGCGTCGAAGCTGGACAGCTCCTCGGCGGCCGCCGGGGGGAACGACGACGACGGTGGGAGGAGGAGGCGGCGGCGGCGGCGGCGGCTCGAGGAGGAGGGCTCGCCGCCGAGGAAGGCCGAGAGAGGATCGCCGTTCATGTCGGGAGACGGGGGACTGCGAATGGAAAATAGCGAAGCGAAACGAGGGTGGGCTTCCCCCGTTTATATCATACGATATCATGGACGAGGGAGGGAGAGGGGGTGTGGCGCGGCGCAGGCGACGCTCGGCTCTACCCGTTGGGACACGTGGCGGAGGGTGATTAGGGAGGGGGCTGGGGAGCGTACGGCAAAACAGAATCAGAATCAGAAAGGCGGCTCCTTGGCTACATGGTCGAGGACGATTGGGGGATGTTCGTTCTCTCTCTCTCTCTCTCTGTGACATGCTTTGTCGTTTTGTTTTCTCGTTGCCGTTTGCGTGTACTCCCCACCACCCCTCTCTCACTCCCCGCGGAAAATGCGATTTCGCCTATTGCCCCAAAAAAAAAAACTAATTTATGACTCTTTTTTTTTTAATTTATCCTCTTAGACAGTTTGTGCAAATTTACGAGCGCCACTGCCCCCAGAAAGAAACGCTCGGTATTGAAAGAGCAAACCATGTCACCGACGAGTTACCTAAATGCATTGGCGTCTACTAGGCCAACGAATTAAAGGAGCGTCCTTCCGTATGCATACTCTCAGAAGACGCTAAAAAGAAAGAAAGGAAGAAAATGGCCAAAAGAGAGGGGGAGAAGGTGATTGGCGAGTGCGAGGGATGCACGAGCCTGACGTACGGTGTTTCGCATTGGCTGGCAACCTGACGCCTTCGTCCCTGCCGTTGGTGAATGTCGCTGTCTTTGCCAGCGCCGCTACCAATTCCACATACCAATACTACCCTTTACAAGATGGATGCGAAAGACACGGCCCTGTTTTACTCCCAACCTCTTGTACGCAGGCAAAAGGAAAATGTCCATTTTCTTTTAATTTTCAAGGAGAAAACTCGCGTCCATTCGCCAATTTCAAAAAACGAGAAGATTGGCTCAACAACTCAATTGTGTGAACTTCTCGCCATTTATCTATGCAACTATATTTAAAGCACAACCCCAGAGTGAGCTTTAAAAAAGTAAAGGAGAAAGACGAACTTATGTTTTGGCACGCACAAAAAGTTTCCAAAGCCAAATTCAAAGCAAATGCACAAAACCGCACGGCCGATTTGACAAAGAATTAAAAAAAAAAAAAACAGAAGTAAGGCAACACCACAGATCTGAAGGAACAGAAAATCGCAACGGGGAAGGGCAGATAAAAAGAATGACGATGCACTAGACTACTTCTTTCCCTTTTGTTTCTATTTTTAGATTACAGATATACCCAAGATTAAAAACAAAAAATGCACTACCACTAATTGATGAATTACAAGATTACAGAGGAGGTAAAAAAAGAGCGGGGCAGGGGAGAGAAAAACAATAAGAAAGAGACTGTACACAATAATGATGCCAGGGGAAGCAGCCCCACCCCCTCCTCCCGCTTTATCAGGGGGCCGCCCAACCGAGCTGTGAAGTTATCTTGGGAGCTACCGGGAAACACGAGTTGTTGTCAGGTTAGTTATTCGCGGTGCCGTCTTTCTCTTCCCCTGAATGCAGAAATTGAGGAGGTCACCGATCCCACATTGCCTGAAATACCGTGGGCCTGTTCTTCAGCCAATGCACCATCTCTCGGTCCATCGTACTGTTGTTCAATACTGCGTCAAACATTGGGCTCCCAAACACTTTGGGAGAGCTGCTAAATGACCATATCCGGTCCTTTGGCCACGGTCTCTGGGGCTGTTTCTCCTGGAGAGAGAAAGTAAGCTGTTAAAGGACACAGAAGACTGTTGCAACTTCTAATGGCATTCTCAAACTTAAATAATCGCCAGACTCCTTTTAGATTAACGGTCATGGGTTTCACTTTGTTTTCAAACCATTCAACAGCTACTGCTCCTCGCAGAAATATTCATAACTTCCACACCAGATTACCTTACCCCAAAATACAACACAGCTTTGTCTATCTAACAAATTTAGTTTTCTGATCGCACCCCAAATCATAGTGTTAAGGAGTTCGAAATCCTTGAGCATGTTAAAGTGAGGGATTTTCTCCCTGAACCAAACAAAACGATGATCCTAAGCAACAGTTCAACATGCTTTTTAAGAAAAGGTTTTCTCGTCCATGTTGCACCACATGAGACATCCTTACAGGGCAATTTCAAAATGAAAGAATATTCCAGAAAATAGAAAAGGGAACTGGCCAGCCAATGAATTAAGAAAAACCAAAGGGGGGTGAGAACAGGTTGAATGAGAGGGTTATCTACTGATACGAACACTTTGGGATCTTAAAATTTCATGTAAATGCAATAACTGCCTCAATAGAATATTTAAAATCACATGAGGTGTTCATGCTGTTTCTAATATAAATAAAAAAGAGAAAAACAGCAATAGACTTACCATTCGTCCCAGCATAAATCTCATGGTCTTTGGGCCGTAAACACGCTGCCGTGATGGCTTCTGGACCTTGGCATAAAATGAACCAATATCAGGTAACGACAGGCATCCCCTACTTGCTCTAAACAGGCTACCATCTGGCTCGGTGTTTGTCTGGATCTGCCAAAAAATAAGTTGTCCTAAACAGTAATTCTCTCCATATGTCTTGCGATACTCATGAGAACCTGGGCCCAACTTATCACTGAATTTTGGGCCCAAATCAAGCGGAGAAATGTAAACTGGTGGGGACGTCACAGATTTATATCCCTGCGTGAGAATGCAAGAAAGATTTTAGAAGCCAAACAATGAATATAACTTATGTCAATAAAAGTAACCCTCTAATTGAACACCCTTTCAAGGTCTGCCAAGAACAAAACTACCAACTTTAGCTCTTTTGGTAGTGCACTCAACAAAATACATACCGAGACATCACATAAATATTTCACCCAATCATTTCTAGTATTTGGAGAGTAGTGATAAAAGTTTGTAATATAAATCATACTAGCCACTTTAAACCATTAAAGCAGAACTTCGAATTGATTGATAGCTATCTCCTTTTAGTGAGGGGGCTTCAGAACAATTCCCTGATAACACTTCCAAACAATTAGATAGCTTCGGCATCTTACTGTAATAAATCTTACCTGTATTTTAAAGAAGCACTTTGTGTAAGCGTAGACATGGATCAAGTCAGCGGCAGCGTCATGCCGGCATTTGTAAGTACATGGAAGATCGCGGATCTCATCCCTCAACCTTGCATATTAAAGACAAACCATAAGACCAAAAACATCCACAACATCATTGACAGAAAGCAGCACATATAATAGCGTATCAAACATATATGCTTTTGTTGCTCACCACAATAAGGATTGTTTTAGCTCTTTCTGGATGTCATCTGACCCAGAAGGATCATGATCACGAATCTTTGACTTGAGATCATTTAGCACATTATCATCGACGTACGGAGCCATGCACTGAAGAAGTTCCTCCACCAGCGATCCTTCTCCTTTCCAGAGGAAGGAAACCACTTCTTTAGGACTGAGCCTTACCAGCGGAGGTGGAGCCTTGTTTGGGTCTCCAAAAATACATCTCATTACATACCGCACCTGCATCATTCAGGGGAATATCAACAACTGAAAAGCCATATAAGCTTAAGCAGAGTCGCAGAGATCATCGCAGAGGAGCCAGAAAAAAGATAAACTTAAAAAGCAAACCGAAAAGATTAAAGTGACCTTGTCTAGAGTAACAGCCAAATTTTGAAGCCTCTGATTATAGACACCCTCAGCCTGCGACATGGGTCATACAAATAAAATTGATAAGCATGCTAAGAAAAGATTTTGCTACTACTGAAGATGAGATTGTGGCATCAGCTCCCACCCACCCAAGAGGTGGGGAGGGTGTTGATGGGGAAAACTGGACAAGACAGCGAGAGGAAAGGTCAGCCCCAGCAAAGGGAACCTAAAATTGAACAAATTGATTCACCTGAACTTCGGCATCACTCTTCTCTACTTCAAGGCAAATATCCAGAAAATATTTCCTCTTCTCCTCCACATTATGCTTAAGAAACTCCTCAGGAAGTTTTGTTCTTTCAAAATTTATAAACCTCACCTGCCCCAAAAGTAATATGTTCAAGAGAAATAAGCCACAGAGAATATAACCAAAGAAGTCGACAATGATGAGAGAGCAATAGATGCAAACCAAGCGAGCAGAATAAGCAATTAGCCAAGCCGGCAGCCCGCCTAGCAAGCAACTGCCCAAACCCGCCCTTCCCAAGTCGTAGTAATCTTCTTCAGACACTGAGTTCTCCTCACAAGACTCTATCATTAACTGATGTCTATCCAAAATCCCATGCCATTCCTCCAATACCTGATAAACAGTTCCTCAAGTTAACAGATAATAAATTTGTTCGGCCGAAAATATCTGATATTAAACCAAACAGCGGGAGTGAATATACTAACGAAAGTTCACACACACACACAATAATGAAAGTGAGCCCTTGTCCAAAACAAATTACTGATCGAAGAAACCCAGAAAGTATGCAAATCCTCTTCATTTATTTTCTTTCTTTTAGCCTCTGAAGTTAAGTCCAAATATATCAAGGATTAAGCCGAGGTGGCATAGGGCAGAAAAAGAAAATATGGCCATGCATTTCTACCTTTTGAAAAGCTCCCTCTCCAGTCAAATTGAGATAGCTCCCTCGACAGACTTGGCTACCACACAAACAAACAGAGGCTTCGTACTCCTCTTTACTCTGCAAGAATTAAAAGGCCATGATCATTGAACAACAAAGATGCCATATGACAATAAAGTGAGTCAACAGAAACAATACACATACCTCTGTGACCGAATTGTAGTCAAATGTAATCTCCTCGCCATATTGGATTTTGCGGACAGAATATATTCCAATTTGATACTGTCCATCGACTGCAGTGACCCTGTATTAAATATAGTGAAAGTAATACATATATCAATCACCAAGATATCTTGCCAAGGCAAATTAGAACCTGTCTATCATAGCGATAATAGCATTATAATATGACCGGCCAACTATATCTGCATGTCAAACATATAGCAGAAGAAAAGAAGAGAATAGGTCGTGGCATCATTGCGAATTCAGCAAAGAACAAGTTTAATGATTGTATAGGAAAAACAGCAACAGTTTTATTTACAACATCAAGTTGCCAAAAGTCACCTAGATTAAGACTCTAATACTTTTAAGGAAAGAATGGGCTTCCCTGATAAGCCCAATACCCATTAAAGGACATAAGTTTTTGGATAGTTACACTTTTAAAGGTAGCTTAATGCCTGAATTCATAACTTCGAGAAATTACACTAATTTTATAGAGCTGTCACTTACTTTGCTTCACAATTAGGACGACAAGAGTGACAGATTCGGCTTGCATAGTTTGCCTTATGCATGGCATCAACAACAACTAAATCATAACCATCAGCATCACCCTGGCAAAGGCATAAATTAACAAGCAACAAATCGTCAAAATAAGGAAAGATTTTGATTTGAATGAAAAGGTCTTAACAGAAGATTAATAAGTAAATAATATTTTGATACCTTTGGCCTCTCAAGATAAATATTATAGAACTCTGGAGCAGGATCCTTATTGTTCTTTTGCAATGATCGAATACCATCTTGCTTCTCAAACCATTTCCAGGTAGGATAAACCTGCAACAGCATATTCAGGGGGGCATAGAGCTGTCTTCAGCATATTTTAATCTCTTAATATAGGGAAAAAAAAAAGGTGAGAGGCTCATTTATATTAAAATGGATTAAAGAACTGCACCAACACAAGTTAACCAGAAGATGAAGAATAGCTTGCAGCAAATTGAAAACATATGAAAACAAAGACAGCCATAAAAGATTCATAGTGCGCCTCAAAGTCAGAACTCATCTTCAAAGAGCCGCTGAATTAATAATCAAAAACAGAATGTTCAAACATACGCAAAAAAAAAAAATGCTTTCCCCAGATTGTACACGAACATTAGAAGACTGAAAGTTGATAATGGTCAAACAAAGCAAAAATGGAGAGAGATTAAAATATATATTTATATAGATAAATAGATAGATAAGTGCATAGAGTAGAGCTTCCTGCTTGTGCCACATCAGCACAGTACCCCCCCCCCCCAATTATTCTCATTAACTACAAAAGAACCAGAAAATGCTTAGTTACCCCACTAATGGTAGGATTAACATAATTCAACATTAATTTGTATAATTTAATAATTAGATTTTCTTTGATGCTTGATAGTTTTATCAAGTAGATTGGTTTGCTGGATATTTCACTCTTAATTATTCATCTTATAATATGATTGAGTAATCTAAACTCCTCCAAGGAAATGCCATAAGAATGAATTCTTTCTTCCTTCTAGCTATTTAGAAATATAAAATCTCAAAATAAAGTTTTAAATAACAATATTCTTAAAACTGTGTATTGCACGGGACTTCTACTTGTTCCATGGCTAAAATGCCACACCCAACAAACCTAATAATATTGAGTAATGACAAACTTCATTTATACCTCTCCCAAGAACTCCACCACAAAATCGTCTTCACCAAATCCTTCTTCTTTGTTGCAGACAACGCCAAGCCCCTAGTCAGTTCATATCACAGGATTAAACTCGCGGCAAAAATATTTAACAAATTGGTATCAAGCTCATGAAAAAGCGTGCAAACATATACCTTTCTGTAAGCAACGTATTTGTCTCCTGGACGGCTATCAATGGCCCTCAAGATAGACCTACAAATTCTCACAGTCCGCATATCGTGATCATCCTCAGCCGTCCTTTCAATTTCTTCAATAACAGGCTGTAAAGGATAAATCATTGGAGTGTTTCCGGTGCCTGTAAAGTGCCTGATTTGTTTGTTCAGACTACAAAGAAGTACATCTTCAATGAATAAATGCTTGTCCAAGAGAGTCCAATCCGATTCCTCTGGCATTGAATCAAGTAAAAGATTATGCGTATAGGGGTCAATTCCATAAACTTCTTGCTCTATCACTTCGTCCCCTAGCTGCTTTCTGGGTTTGTAGTCTTTGACTTCTGGAAGTTCCATATCCACCTCCTCAGCTCCATTCTTCTGAGCAGTGAGCTTTTCAGCATAGTCCTCTGGTAAAGATACCTGCATCTTACGCCTCACATCATCCTCATCAGCTACTACGACATACTGGTCAATAACTTCATATTTTCTCGTAACAGGAGGCACAAGGCTTGCTTTTGTCATGCGGGCACCCCACTCACGGTCGTCATCAATACTCTCATCCGCCATGAAATTGCCATCTTCTCTTGAGCTTGAGAGCACAGATCGATCTTGCCGCAATCCCAAGTCACTTTCTGTGTCAGAAACAGTAGTCTCACTTTCAGACTTGCTACTTTGAGAAGATCCGCCAAAGTCATCAGATGTGTCACTATCTGAATCCATTGATTTTTTATTCAATATGGATAAACGCCTTCTAATTTCCAGATCAGAAGCATACTCCCCATCATTTAAAGCACCATTCACAAAGGAGGAACCATTGCTCCTACTTGCATATTTTCTCTCACTATCAGCTCTGCTTACTTTCCATCTATACTTCGATGAAGCAGAGAACCCTTCCGATGAGTCATCTCTCTCTCCCAAATTTGTGGCAAGTTGGATGAATAATGATATGACATGGTTCATATCCCCTGTCTCACCACGAGTCTTTGCTCTGCATCAAAAAGTTACCATAAGACTTAAAATGGAAGATAGACTAGCTATTGATATGGTTGATTGACATACAAACCAAAACCAGAAACAACGAAAAGCAAGGGGTGTTAAGAGATGATAAAAGTCTGTCCAAGGATTAATTTTCAACATAAATGAATGAAGTGTATTCTTACTTTACATATAAAGAGATCGATGGGACATAGACACCAAGACACACAAAACATATCGGTGCAGACTAGTGCCACTTCAGAAAAAAAATGCAATCACTGGTTGCTCATTCAAATGAACCAGTACATAATATCAGGCAAAGAGTCACAGCTTAATCAGAAGAATGAGTTAAGGTTGCGTTTGGTCGTCTGAATTTCTAATCAAGATAGGACTTCGATTTCACATTCTATCTACTGTTTGGTGAATCGCAGTAATAAAGCCAAATATTTTCATATCTTACCATATCCATTATTTTCTATAAACGTCATATAAATTGCACAAATGGAGATGATAAAAATCTGTCACAACACTCTTACCTACTTCATTTTCATTTGCTTATTTTTTATTATTTTTCCCTCTCTTTTTAATTCTTTTCGATTTTATTTCTTTTTTCCCCTTCCATCATTCTCTAATAAAATTTTATTAAATAGTAAACTATACTAATATACCTAAAATATGTAATAAATATAAATGCTAAATGCATTTATTTATACATATGAAATTACAAGTTAGAAAGAAATCTTTTTTTTTTGGTAAGTAAAAGAAATCTTATCCCATGGGGAAAGAAATTTGATATATAAATAAAATAAGAATCAATATAAACGAAATTATTGTTAATTTTTTTTATTTAGAATTTTTGTATTAAAATTAAAATATTATTTTTATTCAAACATTATTTTAATTTTATTAATTTAACAAGTTTGTTATTCAAGAAAAGTAACTTTTATAACATGCATATTAAAAATCCGATCCACATTTATCCCATTTCCCCCATAGGATAATTTTATCCGGGTTATATCTCTCATATATCCAACTTTATCCTGTTTTGAGCAGGTACCAAACATGAGATAAGATATCCTGAATTTTATCCCGACTACCAAACGTTGCCTTAGGTTTCCACCATATAATACAAACAATCTGTAGTTTGGACATTAAATTGCAGACCATTATAAGGTGGTTCTAACTATGACACTGTCAGTGAATAGAAGACAAATATTAGGAACATGCAACAAAAAGTGAACAATGGAGCTTACTTTATGGCATCCCGACATATTCGACGAATATCCTCCTTGATAGAACTAATCCCATTGCGGATATAATAACCATTCTTCATTTTCTCTTCAATTTTAGCAACCTGAACCCGGAGAAGAAAAGTAAGAACCAATAGATTAGAGCTCTAATGACCTACATGTCAAACATTTGAAAACAAAAAATTCCAGTAAAACCTTGGGCATAAAGAAATCAAAAGTGTTTTGCTTCATGATGTCCTTCAGACTAGAAGCAAGAAACTCCTCTATACTCTTGTACCCCTTTTCAGATTTCTTAACAGCCCATCGCCTCACACGTGCATCCCTTGATAGAATGGAGGAGGATTTTCTCACATCGAATAATTTGGAACGCTTATAGAACCCTCGGCGGAAAGAATGACCAGCTGAATCTCTCCTATCCACACTATCAAAATAATCTTTCAAATCACTAAAATCATCGACGTCACCACCTGTACCCTTTGCTCCAGAGTATGCCGAGTTTCTGTCTGTTAACTGGTTTAGACTCCTCATTTTGAAGTGCGTATCCCCAAATTTCTTTCGACTCTTCACCCAATTTATGTTGGAATATGTTAGGGTCAAGTCCTCAAGCTGATTGCAACCTCTGATATCTATGTCAGATAAACAAGGACACAAACGCAAAATATCTTCGAGCATGCCTGGAGTTATATTGGTGCATCCAGTCAATATCAGTGACTTTATCTTTTCTCTGTCATAAACATTCTGCAGGCAATAAAAGAAAATTAACTTCCCAATAAGGAGATACTGGTACATTCCAAAAGGGAATCTAGAATTACCTACCATGACTGTCCAGATTATTGAGTCAGTACAGCTATGACCCAGCGATGACAAATTAACCTGTCGGGAGATATCCCTGTAAAACCTTACTGCAGCCCTCCACTGCTTACAAGTAGAAGAAGCAAAGGCAAGGGATGTCGTGTCCGACCTCAGAAAATGGAAAACTCGAGCAAGCACATGACCATCCAATAAACCCCAAGAACCCAACCCATTTTCTAAAGAAACAATTTCTTCCCGATTGAAAGCATTGCCATTACATAGATCCTCAAATGAGATGTCATCCGTCTGAATTCTCTCAGCGACTTCTTCATTGTCACTCTCATCTTCGGTTTCGTCACTCAAAAGACGTGCTCGTTTGCCAGCATGGTAGTCAGCATCTACAATTTAGCCACGGTATCAATCGCTTAGAAGTAACCATGAGGTGCAGAAGAATTTAGCCAATCGAGTAACAAATGATAGGCAAAAAGGAATCATGAGTAATATAGGAGGCACAAAAATGTCCTCCAATTCAAGATTAAAAGAAAAGTAACGCGTCATATTCAACATAAAAAGTCCTCTCCAACTAACTATAAAAGGTAAAAAATCGAAAGTTATAGCGTAAGCCTAGATCCCAGCATATATTTCCCAATCCTCAAATAAAGCACAAAATTAAGAGTTATGACTACGCGCAAACCTGATCTTCGATAAATCTGCTTGTCAATCTCTTTCTTTGGCTGTTTGGCACTGATCCATGGATCTAATACCTCATTAATCACGGCAGCAAACTCCCTACTTTTATAAGATCTCATCACTAGTTCATGTAGCTTTCCCCTCATATAACCAATAAATTGTGGGTGCATGCTGTGGAATGAAGAGGCAGCCTTACTGCTTTCAATCATACCATCTTTCAATTGTGGAAAAGCAGGTCCAGAAGAACCACCATAAGAACTCTTCTCCTGTTGTATATTAACAGGAGTTTTCGAAGTCTCACCAGCTGATGTCACCGGAACCCAGAGTTTATCAAATTTCCTGAAAACACTGGTATATTTCTGAATGGTACCTCCATCAACTAGCTCCTGAAGCTCTGAATATGAAGAAGGCCCATGTTCTTGTCCAGCTCCATCAAAATAGTACCAATCACCTAAATGCAATTGCAGGTCATGGACAGTGCATACTCGGTCCTTTGGAGTGTTTATGGTCACGATGCTCTTCCTCAAGCCCCGCACGCTGTGTTCATCAATAGATCTTGACCGGGAATCAGTTTCTACAGAGGATCTCTTGGCATCAGAACTTGAAGAATGTGACCGAGCAGACCTCGAAGAGTACCTCTCCTTCGCCCGGGCTTTCATTCGAGGTTCAGAAACAAAAGAACCCTGATCTCTCACAACACATGCATTTATCCTGACCACAGATAACATTGTACCTTTGACACCACGCACGATAGCAGGCTTAACTTGCAATCTGCTAGCCGGCTCATTCTCGCTCCTCTCGTCTGACCAACTAAATGCCCATGGAGGCAAGTCAAGCCTTCTGGCCTGCAAAGGATGATATAGTTCATCTTTCTGATGCCACCTAGGATCCTCATTACCAGACTTTGGCATTTGGCAAAGGGGAAAACCATCATTCACTACAATTTTCTTTCTCAAAATTCTATCTTGCGCAGCTTCCTCATTCCTTCTCCAATCTCCACCTTTGCATGACCAGAGGCTGGAAAACCAATCGCTAGAGTCACCAAGGACAAATGAGAAATCTTTGTCCGAGACTGAACTTTCCCTTAAGTCAGCTGATGCAACATCAGAACATCTTGATGCATCATCTGCCACCCTTCTTTCTCCAATGCAAGCTCGATGCCAGAAAAAATCTGACAAATACAGGATAGCAGTGGTCATAAGTGCTGACACATTACTTACTCAACGTGTTGCAAAGAGGAATTACATGCAGAAGCAGATAGTGATGAAATTTTACACATGCAAAAGCAAAAAGAAATTAAATAAAAACACCAGTGCCCTGTTCCTGAAATCCACATGTTTCAATAAATGAAGTCACTTTCCAGAGCAGCAAAAGAAGTAACAAGGAATTATAAAAGGTAAGTATTGTCAAGATCTCTCTATCGGGTCCACTGTGGGTTATACTCCCATATCTAGCACTGGAACCACATGGAAATGAGAGTGTAGGACAGTTCATCACGAGGCATCTAGCTATATAAGACATTTAATCAATTAAAGCTAGGACCTAAAGGAGGGCAACTGAAATTTTACAAAGTAAAAATTTCTCCGTCTATGGAACAAACACGACGTGCAATTCAAATCTAGATTTATGAGGACAAATTTTAAAATGAACATCAAATGGCAAACAGTTATCGGAAAATCAAAATTTGAACATCTTAAAACAAACAAGACATGTCATGTAAATATCCATTCCGAAACTAAGCCATTAAATCATGTATTTTCATAAAGGAAGATAGGTCAAATCTTACTCATCATGCCGCAACTCGGAACTATTAAAAAGGAGATGCAGAGAAAATGATGAAATTTACAGATTTCCGTTCTAATATATTCCGTCTTTTCATTCCCTACATCAGCATTAACTATATGACATCCAAATTGCAAGCTGTTTTGCCTTTTCCCAACAGGCCATGTGTTTCCAACTAACTAGCCTTGTTCAAAAGATCAACAAGCATCACAGAACTCAACATATCATCAAGGTGTAAACTCTGATCATGAAAGACATCAGGAACAACACTAAATAGAACTTTCGACAGAGGAGCATACTCGCAATCCACATAATTTTAATAGAAATTAGAATGAGCACTGTCAGTATGTGGATTGCAACTCCTTAAATTCAAATTAATTAAAGGAGAAGAAATAAATTAGTATATGCATGAACAACCAAAACATATGCAATTAATGCCAGAATATCATACCTTCAGGGCTAGAACATTCCTCCCATTGTTGATGCTCAAATGTCATCTGCAAGGCTTCTGTGAAAGAATAACGTTAGACTACCAAAAGAAAAAAATTCTAGATCCAAAGAATTAAATGCAAAATCCTTACATTCAACCATGTAATTCTAGAATTGATGTTTATAAGAATACCTCCAATAGTTTCAAGTTCCCTCCCTGGAATAAAAGTGAAACCGTCAAGCAGAAGTCCAACTCTTTTGTCAATGCAGAGATCTTCCAGAGGCTCAGTTGCAACAGGCAACTGCATTTCTTCAACAGTCAGACTACCAGATTGACCACCATCGATAGTATCGTCCAACAGGTTACCAGGAGCTTCTGGAGGATCTACCAGCTGCGTTATACTTTCTGATACTATAGATGGAAAAGCCACAGTTACCAAAGGAGAAGCTGCATTTTCAACAGTCATCCACCTGTCACTATCCATGTGTTTAACAAAGTGATCCGAATGAAGAACACCATCTTGAACAAGTGACTTGAGATCGCAGAGTTTCGAAGGGCCACATTCAAAACCCAGATAATCAAGGTAAATCCACTTCCCCACTGCTGAGTCGGCCACCAGAGGCACATGAGGTGGCGTATCACATATATCCATATCCTCTTCCATGGAGAGCAGCTCTTCTGGAGGAACCCCATTGACATTTGGAGATTCCTTGCAGTCAACACTTGGACTCTGAGTCTGGTCCTCCTTGTGAGATTGAATGCTACCACTTCTCTCCTCGTGAGATGATGTATCTGTATTGGGCATACTGATTCTGACATCAGATTCCTTGATGGAATTATCGGCCTCCATTCCAGTAGAATTCCGCTCATTTGGCTTCTCTTCTTCCCCATTGTTTCCCGACTGAATATTAGGCTTTTCCTTTCCACTCTTATGGCTTGTTTCGCGGTTATTATTGGGCCTACCTCGATCAACCTGGGACCGCTCGTTATTATTTTGGTGTGTCTCCCTGCGGTCCCGATTCCTACCTCGATCTTGCGG
Organism: Syzygium jambos; assembly: GCA_031216235.1. Classification (NCBI taxonomy): domain Eukaryota; kingdom Viridiplantae; phylum Streptophyta; class Magnoliopsida; order Myrtales; family Myrtaceae; genus Syzygium; species Syzygium jambos. The sequence continues at coordinate 19,890,240 of CM062220.1, forward strand.
AGACCGCTCTGCATAAGGACTTCTGTTGCGGCGATCAAAGTGATGGCTGCGCTCATATGGGGATTTGTCACGACCATAGGGAGACCTTTCACGGGCATACGGTGTTCTTTCACGACCACAAGGAGACTTCTCACGGCTGTATGGGGCATTATCACGAGCATACGGAGATCTTTGGCGGCCATAAGGAGATTTATCACGATTAGATAAAATTCTTCCCTGATAACGCGGAGATCTCTCACGGTTATATGGTGATCTCTCGTGATGAACTGGACTCCGTTCCCTGTGATCATGATACCGAGTTCGACCGCGCGGGGACCTATCAGCCTGGACTGGACTGCGGCCATGTCTGTCGTAAGCTCCTCTCAAAGATAAAGAAAATTCATGATGTTTGGAAGTATGCTTGTCAAATGAAGACAGCCTAACAGAAGAAGAATTTCTCTGAGGCCTTTCCGGAGAGTGGCGAGAATAGTGTTCTGGCTGCGCAGGACGAACACCGTCATCAGAAAGCCTCCGGCTTTTCGAGCCTGCATGATCAGCACAATCGGCATAGTTCTTGCGATCGCGATCACTGCTATCCGAATCCGCATCATGTCCATGGCGCTTCAGCCGACTGCCAGGAAAGTAGTCTCTTCCCTGGTTCTTACCGTTGTGATAGTCAACCCTGTGCGAACCGCCTTCATCCACAACTTTCGACCCCAGTTTCACCATTTTCTCCTGGCCAACCTCCCACTTGAAAGAATTCTTGCCCTGCTGACATACACTTCTGCTGAATTCTTTCTTACGATAATTATCGTCACCAGAGTACTTTGCTGAACTCCCCGAATGCGAAGGTGGTGTCTGGTCGAGGTCACGCCTCCAAACCTTGTGATTCAAAGCCTCATACCTGCGTGATCTACCGTAGCTGTAATCATCCTTGGCCGCTTCGCCTTTACGCCATCTGTCAGGAATGAATTCTCCTTTCTCGACATCGTAAATGGAGCCTCTCCAGGGCCTGAATTCGCCTTTCTCAGCTTCACCTCTCCTGCTCTTTTCCGAAACTATCTCCTCCCTCTCCACCTCCGTCTTTCTCGGTCTACCAGAAACGTATTCCCCATGCTCCAGTTCTCCTTTTCTCGACTTCTCGGCAACGGCCTCTTCCTTGTCAGCCTCGGTTTTACGCGGCGGCTGCTGCTGCTTCTCCGACGCCAGCTCCCCGTTCTCCACTTCCTTAGCTGGCCACTTCAGAGTGCCCAATTCACCCTCTTCCACCTCATCATTCTGCGCCTTATCCGCAGAGGCCTCGCCATTCTCGACTTGCTGGCCGCCCTTATCCTTCCTCGCCAACGCCACCTCACTCTTCAAAGTCCTCACCTTCCTCACGGTGACCACCTTCTTGACCTTCTTCATCTTCTTCTTGGGCTGGGAACCTTCCAATTTGAGCGGCTTGGTGCCAAACCCATTGCCTCCGCAGAGCGCTTTCTCCGGTGCTGAAAGCCTGTCCATGATGCTGTGCCGATGCTGCAAAGGCATGCATGCGACTCCTCCATCACCCATGGAAATCCCGCCCCCTCCCGGAATCGGAAACCCTAGCTCTCCCCTCCCCCGGGGCTGTCGATGCTCATGCTGCAACAATTCGCCTTCTCCTATCTCGCTCCGGTTCCAGCCCTCGGCGTCCGAGCCCTAAATTCCACGAACAGAGAGAATTAGAAACGCCGCGCCTCCGCCGGAGACGACCGCAACAGCCGGCGCCCCACCCCCGCCGCGGGGGAACGCATCAACCCCGCGCTGCCTCGATTCGCGGGAGCCCGGAGCGAGCCACGGAATCGAAGCACGCGGCGTAGCCGGAAACCGAACCGAACGGCGAAACGAACCGGAGGGACGCGAAACTGACCTAGAAATCGAGGAGGCCGGGGCGCGCTAGATCGGGCAGAGCGGCCGAGGGGAGCAGCGGCAGCAGCGGCAGCAGAAGAGAGAGCGAGCGAGAGAGAGAGAGACAGAGACAGAGGGAGGGAGGGAGCTGGGCCTCGGCGGAGACTCTGGCGCGCGCGGAGGGGCGGCGGGGGATGGGGCGGAGGCTCGGGCGGGGGAACGAGGCGTTGCCGCCGCGAGGGGAAAATCTCCGGTGCGCTGGGTTCTAATTTTTTTTTTTTTCCCTTCTCCTCTTCTTCTCCCGCTGTGCGTGCGTGTCTCTCTCTCCCTCTGTTTGTTGCGCTTTGATATATAGCCTCGGGCTTTTCCCTCTCCGTTGTGTTGTTCTCTCTCGGGCCTGAAAGACGAGCGCTCGCGTTTTTGCCCACTCTTTTCTTTTTTCTTTTCTCCTTTTTTTCCCCCCCTTTAATGAAACCGAAAATCTTTCCTTCCTTCCTTTCTTCCTTCTCTTCTTTTTCCAGCGACGTCGTTCCGAAGGAGAGTGAAGTTACCGGGATGCCCCCCGTGCCGGACGTGCCCGGATGCCCTTGTGCCGGACGCACCGCCCGGCTCGAAGCTCGGGTCGTCGAGCCGGGTAGACGCCGGCGGTCGTGGACCGGTTTGTCCCGTTAGGAGAGGCCGGCGAGGGGGGACGCTGTGAGATCTCGCCGGATCCGGCGACCGAATCCGTCTCATGTCGATGTTTTTCATAAGATGAATGTTTGTGTTGGGCGGCGCTTAAATGACGAGAAAATCGGAGTGAGATCATCCGGAGCAAAGAGCGCCCGGTGTAAAGTGGGAATCTGTCTCGAGTCGTCGTCCTCAGAAGGAAGGCAATTGTCATGCCGGAAGGCGATAACAGTCGTCGGAATGGATCGGACTCTCTCTGATGCGCGGTGATAGATGAAGAGAGCATAGAGTTTTGTACAACTTTCGGAAAGCAGGACGACGGAGACAAGGGCACCGACGGCTTAGCTTATAATACCTCTCGAATCGTTGAAAAAGTACAATTATACCGATGAATGGTTTTGAACGAATGGGTGATCAGATCGGCGACGTATATATAGCGAAATAATACAACGGCTAAATGCAACCCGATAATGCGAGTTAAGTTGAACATGGGCTTTCTTAACAAGCCCAATCCACTCCGCTTTCTTAAACTAGGGCAAAAGGAAAATTAAATGGGCAAAGAGTCATTACCTAAATCCCAATCATGCCAATACAGGAAGGAGAAAAAAGGGAAAGAAAAATCAAAGCACAGTTTTCTCTCCATAAGAACTTGCTGTACTTGCCCTTCTTATTGACGAGCTTGAGCCAAATGAAAAAGGGAAAATGGGAAGCCTTTGGAAAGTACTTGTTCCACGAAAGGAATCACGAATGGGACGTAGTAAGATTCTATCATTACCAAGCTATCCATCCATACCATATTCGACCCGAATTTCCAATCTCGCCGTGGTGCTTAAGAACGCGGAGTTTGTGGACGGTGGCCGTGGCTTTTTCGGGTTATGTTTGGGAGACCAAGGAGAGATTTGGTAATTCGATATGGTGTTGGCACTCGATTTGAGATTGAAGCTATATCCGGCCCGCAAGATGTAAAATATATAAATTGGGTATTGCCGAGTTGCAGGATAAACAAAGGATACAAACCAATAGATAAGCTGGAGTGTATGGGTACCGGTTCGATAAAATAAGGAATCCATGAATGCAACACACCCGGATTACTGGTCGGCAACTCAAGTCCCCATTAGCGACGAACTTATGGGTAATCTCTAACCTTGCCCATAAGTGAGCTTCCCCTAATTGGAGATCCTACCATATTTGAGCCCAAATTTCCAATCTCATCATGTTAAGAATGTAGCATTTGTTGATGGTGCTCGTGGCCTTTCTCTAGTATGTTTGGGAAAGCGGGGAGAGATTTGGTAATTCAATATGGTGTTAGCACTCGATTTGAGATCAAAGCTATATCTGGCCCGCAAGATGTAAAATATTTAAATTGGGTATTGCCGAGTTGCAGAATAAGAAAAAGATACAAACCAACAGAAAGGCTGGAGCGTATGGGCACCGATTCGATAAAATAAGGAATGCATGAATGCAACACACCCAGGTTACTGGGTCGGCGGCTCAAGCCCGCATTGGCGACGAACTTATGGGTAATCTCTAACCTTGCCCAAAAGTGAGCTTCCCTAATTTGGAGATCCTACCATATTTGAGCCCAAATTTCCAATCTCATCATGTTAAGAACGTAGCACTTGTTGATGGTGCCCGTGGCTTTTCCGTAGTATGTTTGGGAGAGCAGGGAGAGATTTGGTAATTCGATTTGGTTTTTGCACTCGATTTGAGCTCAAGTTACTTAAATATATTTTAGGAAGTGCTTGCGTTCTCCTAGGTAATCCCTTAAGCCCAGATCGAAACTATTTAAAATCAAAATCCTGCAAACTTCGTTGCACTCCTGTATTGTAGGATGCCCAATATCGACATGGCCATGATTGGCGTTGCAGGTCCAAAGAGGAAAGGAAATAGGGAAGGAGCTTCCATAATTTGGGCCAATACAATCGGACTCGATTAGGAATAATTTCCAAGTAGCTCATTAACGTGCTCAATCGGAGGCACGTTTAGCTGCTCGCTGCTGCTGCTGCTCTTATTGGGACGGGTCGGATGAGGATCGACCTGAGGTTGTCTTTCGTCTCGTGATCCAGAATCCCGTGGCCATCCCCGTACTGATAGAACAGTTGCGACGCCCGCACAAGGTTCAGGCATGCGCCAAGGAAATGCCCCGACCCTGAGCGCAGGTTGTGGCTGAGGGCATCCTCGTTCATCTGTTTCCTAGCTTCTCGCACCAGGTTCTTCAGGTGATGTCAGGTTACTTCTTCGGAAGCTCCGGTTTCGCTCATGTAGCATTGCAGCGACTTGAAATTATCTCCCCTCGCCAACTCGGCTTGCATAAACACATTTTCCTCCATCATCTAAGGCGTCGTAACTCGGACTGCGAAATCGGGCGATCGACATGATAGAGATTTACCGATGAGGCGCACAGATCGTTCGTGAGCCGAAGAATCAGGAAGGCGCAATACATAACGTTGGGGATGCTGCATAAGTATTCTGGGGTCTCTTTGGATAACTTGCCTGAAGTGGTGAAGCAAGAGCAGAACAAGACAACATGTCCTCCTATTGATGTCACTGAAGCATTGAGATACTCCTTGAGGGATGGTTTGTAGCCCTCGTGATACCACTTTGCTTCTTCTAACCATGCCTTACCTTGATTTACCCACTAGAGAAATTGGAAAAGGAAGAAAACAACAAGAAAAATCTGTGTGATCTCTAGAAATGTTAGAAAAAAGGAAACTGGCTATCAGAAAATTTAATTAAAATAGATTGGTGTAAGAGAATGCACCGGTTAATAGGGGCACGCATTGGTCTCGGTCTAACCGGGAATCGGATCAGACCAGACTGAACCACACGATTTTGGGTGGTTCCCAAGGGGACCGGTCCGGTTCCGATTCCAAAATGGATTGGCCAAGATTTCTCGATTTTTTTTTATTATGAAGCAAACTCTAATTTGTAAATTGTTTTTTTCTTTTAATGTTGATAAACTTCCACTTGTAGTGAGTAGAAGAAACAAAGAAGAAGAAGAAGAAATCACTGATTCCAGGACCGGGTGGGCCGGTTCTCAGTTCCACAAACCGGGAACTGACTGACCCTACCTAGTCTAGTTTAGGTTTTGGGATGGAAACCAATCACCCCTCCTAGATGGTGTGAAATTAACTATTATTGCTTTATCAAAAAGAAACAAAACCAGTCTAGATTTTACATCCTGGATGACAACTGACAAACAACGACATGTTAAGATGCAATTACTAATTCGAGAATGATGGCTAACTTAGTGACATACCAATCTGTGTAAGTAGGGAATGATGTTGAAGCCTCGCTCTTTCACCGTCCAACAGCCAATTTCATTGGTAGTGTTGTACATGGCAAAGAAACAAATTCTTATCGTTGGAGGAAGCTTGTCGGTTTTCGAGATATCCCATCCGCAAAATTTCCATTACGAGCATGACATTACTATAGATTCATTACTCGTTTATACGTAAGATCACTAAAAAATTAAGATAATATCGCGCATAAACCTCTCAATGAATGTCGTCAAGAGCTGGAGCTCTTCCCATGTACCAAAAATGTCGTAAACATCGACCATCAACGTGATCATACACGTGACCTTGGTGCTCATCTCCCTGAAAGCTCCCAATTGCGGTTCGTAGACCATTAAAAAATTCCATAAGTAAGGTTCCATCGCAAAAATCCATCTTGTTCAACCCTAAATTCACCCACCACCTGAAAGAGACTGAAGTTCACATGAGAAGAACATACGAGAATTTAAACTATTAAGGTTGTTATTGCATGATTGATCGAAGGATGAGCTTGATATAATTTGTGTAAAAACCTTAGGTGAAATTAAAGTTACTTTCTTGCACAGAAATCCGAAAAGGGTACCAAAAGAGAGTCACCCATGTAAATAAAGGGTTGTTCAAATATAAAAAGGTTAATATTAAAAACCCAAAATTGGTACATCTGTGGCAAATTTACCGCAAACCAATTTTTGGATTACCAAAAACCTAAAATCGGTACACATGTAATAAATTTACCCCAAACTGATATGGATTTTCAAGTGGACATGCCATGTTAATTGAGTTATTATCATGTGTTATCTAACTCAATAATTTTGCGATAAAATTTATCGAAAACTAACGGAGAGTAAATATGTCATGAGTGTACTACTTTAGGATTTTTAGTAACCCAAAAATTAATATAAATTTATCATAGATGTGTCAGTTTAGGGTTTTTGAGGGCCCAAAAATTAATTTGGGGTAAATTTATTATATGTATACTAATTTGGGATTATTCGTGGTAATAATCCTATATAAAAAGTAAAAAATAATAATAATAACAGTTGGCGGGGGCCTGTTGGGCTCGGTAGCATGAGAGAACGTGGAGCGTGAGAAGGAAGACGTTGCTGGCCGATGAGCAAGATGTGAAGTTTCCAGGTTTCAGTACTTCTATTTAAAGAGATGTTCCATGCGAAGGACCCAATGCAGTCGCCCTTATTTTGGATGCATTATTTGTTGGAAAATGATGAGATGACCGTCCTCCGTAAAACGACACAGGAATTTTATAGGAAACCCGTAAACTTCCTCAACCGGTTTCAAATTTTTACTCTACGTTTCCTCTTTTCTATTTTTTGAAATTTCTATAATTTTTTGTTGCGAGCTTAAATTGAGATACAGAATCATTAGAAACAAATTGAATTCTCTAGAAATATATGTCATAGCGTCTACTTGTTAAATTAATTTTGACATCTAAATTTTGACGACTTAATTAGTCGTTCATTGCATAAAAATAGGGATCGATTCCGGTCCCAAGAAAAAAAATTAGCTAAATTGCATATAGATATTAAGAACATTTGCATTAATAGTTAATTAGGCCCATATAATTTGCATATTAATTGGACCAGCTGTGAACGGATCTTGATGGATGGTCTTGAACTTAAATTTAATAGAGCCCATTAATCTTTAGTAAGGCTTGAAATAAAGCCTTTTACTAATTAAACCTAAGGTTTTTGCTATAAATTTGTCATAATCCTCACAAGTCAGAGAGGAGGCCACACAATTGATATGCACGGCTACAATTGAGAGCATTGATGGGAGGGAGATTCACGCCCCCTTGAAGGTTCACCACTTTACAGAAGACACCAAAAAGTGATCTTCGCCATTCAGAGAGATTGATGAGGGAAGAGAAAGCTTCGAAAGAGAGTGGTTACAAAGACGGACGCCTCCACTACTACAATACGTCCAGGAAGAGATACGGAAGAAAAGGAAGCATACAATAAAAATACTCACAAAAGGGGCACGGTCGGAGATACTGCATGAAGCGACAAGGTTCCCCAACGCCAAAACGGTCCCAACTCGGTGTTCTCTTGCTTGTCGTTCGTAGGCTCGCAACCACACGAAGTGCCACTTCGCTGTTCTGAAACTCATCCATGATAGCCCATCGCCAACCCTGATCTAAGTCGTTGCTGAATCGGTGCTATCTACGAAACATCGCCGATCTCAATTATATTGTGTGCTCCTTTCAACTGGTAAGTTAGAGATTGGTTTTGACGTGCTTACAGGTTGAAGTTGATCTAACCCATCATTGATTTGCTGAGTCCCAATTGGAGTAAAAAAGTCGTGAACTTGGCATATGAGCTTGAAAAGTTTAATATCATAATTTGTTCATGTTGATAGACTTGGGATAATGGGGTCAACTTGTTGGGTTCGACGTAGGGTTTCACAGTTGTTAAAACATAGCGAAATATATTTGTAAATCGAAACTCTAAAATCCTAGATAGGATCCGTGTGTATATTGAAATCGAGACAGAAGTTCGATATGTACTTTTTGCAAATCGAACGTAAATTGACAATTGATTGCGTCTGGATTAGTGCCTCAAGTGTTGCGTCTCTACCGGTATCCACACACATTAACAAAAGTCTCCAACGATCTAAGTGCTAGCTAAAGATCTTAAAGTTCCTTTTCTTCAATGCCTTTTGATTTTCGATACTCTGTTGAAAAACCCTAGACAAAGAATGATTTTCTATCTATTTATACAGCCTCATTATTCAGCGGAATTAAAAGAAGTGGGCCAGGCGATTTGGGCCTGCCTAACCGTCCACCTTCAATCATACATTTAATTGTTATCTTATAACACACACGACCGCGTAGATAAGTTGAATAGGAGAATAAATTAAAATCTACTTCTTATTTTAAGTAGATCTCGGCGCACAGAAAATATTAACTCAATTAGCTTTTGTGTGCGACCCTGTAGGTTCACTGAACATTAGTAGTGTGCTCAAACCCTTTTTTGTTCACAAGTTATAAGCGGTCTCTAGCAAGACATTATGACTACTTAAGTATAGTGAAGGTCGATTTTCCGACACAACCTAATTCACAACTAATATTAGAGTATCAACCTTGATTGATTCCTAGGGCAGACCACTAACTCAAGAGAATGATCGACATGGTCAAGATGAGCTCGGTTTAAGGGAGGCTATTGGAAATAAAAAAGATTTTTCGTAATCCAAGCTCATCTTGTGAATTAGATTCTTGCAATTTTTATCTAGAGACTTGGAGTCTTGGAAATCATTATCTAGGAAATTATGTTTACATATTGTTGCTTGTTTTCAAGATAGTTTTTAATTATTCTAGTTATCTAAAGGGTCTATAAATATTATGTAATCCTTCAAGACATGTTAGAACATCAATTTCAAATCTTATTATTCCGACATACTATGAATAGTGTAAATTGGTGTTTTCATGATTAGATTATGTTGACCTGGCTTTCTCTGTTGTTTGAGTGCATGTGAATTTCTGTCAATATGACTGGACCTTGATAATACTTGGTCCTTGAGTCTCCACCATCATACCTCTTTGCCCTTCATCGTGAGGAGCCTGCCAAGAGTCCGCTGAGTAGCACTTTCCTTCGGCTGAGACACCGCCAATCCACCACCGTTAGCCGTCCCGTGCTCGCAAGCCCTGTCCGAAACCGGGTCCAAACTTGGAAGTTATCCGCAAATTAGGTAAGAACATTATCCAATGTTGTTTCAAATATTTAATTGCTTCTTTTGATTGGTTTAGATATCTTTGATGGATTAGTTGATGCTTTTGAATGATGCGTGATATATCTGCAAGATTTTAAATTATACTAAGTTAGGGAATCTTCCTAACTTGACAACGTGCTTGGATGACATCCGATCTCAACTACAAGATACGCCACTCAGTAGCACGGAAAATCTTTATTCTATCCATAACCATTTGGATACAATAATATATTTTATTTTGTTTCCAAACTTAAATGAATAGCCTTCCATCAATATCCATAATCACATGAATATGATCGTTGGTTTATGTCGTTTTCCTAATTCAAAGATAATAAAACAAATCTTGTGGATTGCATGGACTGATTCGACGGGGGTGGTTATCCTTTTGTTTGATTTTGTTTCCTTTAAAATAAAATCCAAAAAAAAAGATTAGTTAGGATTTGAATTAATTCTTTAGAAGATAGTGATGCATGTTTAGGATATATTTAGAATAACTTTCTTCGAATAAGAATAGGTCGATAGGATAATTTTTTTATTTAAATTAGGAATTAGGGTAATTTATTTCCTAGTTTAATTTATATATTATCCTAATCTCGATGGTTCATTTTAGGGTGATTTTAATTTCGAATTTTCATAAAAAAAATACCAAAAAGAAGTCACTTTTGAATAAGTTAAACTGTCTTTTCTAGAGTAGATGGCATGTTTAATTTAGATAAATTTTAATTCCGAATTTTATTGAAAAACACCAAAAATACCTCGTTTGCCCGTCATTAGAATTAGATTCATTTAATCACATGTCATATAGTTCGCACGCTAGATTTAATTAATTGCAAGTCATACTTTGCACGTTATGGCACATAGGTTAGTTTTCATTTAACCAAGAGAAAACCCAAAAAAATACATTGAGTGACTTGCTTGTTAATTATAAATTATGTTAGGATTGTTGATGTGATTTCCTAACTAATGATGTAGATGCTTACGTTGCTTTGAGGTACGTTATTCTCCTAATATAACAATTTATTTACTGCTTTCATTATTGGGTGTTACTTTGGTGGATTGTGCACCCGCATAATCACCCCACATATTAGGAAGTAATAAAATGGATCCAAATTGCTTGCTCAAATGTTTTTCATGAAAAGAAAAGGTATCGAAAGGGAGTTAAAGTAATCTAGCGTAATCAAGTCCCCATACTCATAATCTCTGGTTCGTAGGAATAAAGTATATCTCCCTATACTTTATTCAAGTTTCTAATCGACCCACCGTAAGTAGATTAGTGGCGACTCTAAAATGCAAATCATCTGCATGTTAACAACTTGAATCTTAAGTCGCAAATTGGTAGAGCTTGAGAGAGCCCGAGTTAGGCTTAGACTTAATAATTCATTAGCCGAACCCCTAGGTAATGCCACCCGCGGGAGGAGAGGTTGCAACAATTAACAAATGCGATCTGCCAGGATGAGAGTACAAATAATTTCATTGATTTTAACTCAATTGAGAATTCAAATGAGATGAGGCATCGTAGCTATTCTCAAAATTTGATTTGCAATCAAGAAAGAATCGGGGGTTTTTAATTGTTAGTGGTACTTGTTATTATTTTGTTTTGAAATAAAATACCTTACTATAAATTGACTTTTTTATTCATATGAAATGATATAGGGTAAGGTGTCTCGTGGTTGTGTGAATCTTCTCAATGAACCAAATGTTGAAGCTATATTATGTAAAATTTGTGTAAAAATAGATCAAAAATCATTTTTTTTAACTTTAGCTTTGACTCATGTAATCCTAAGATTGATTTTATAATGTTTTAGGTCCCAGCTCATCTTCATCTACAAGATTTGGATCAATGGGGTAAATTTTTTGCTTGTAATTCGTTATTCATATTTTGATTTTTTCTTTACTTCATTTGTTTTATGCGTAATCGATATCATTGATCTTAATTTTAGGTCATTGGAGAGTTCTTCTGGAGCAGTTTGATTTGAGTGAAAGGAATGAGAAGCCAATTCATTGCATAATGATTTTTATTATTACTTGCAAAGACAATGTTTTAAGTGTTTTTTCATCTTTTAAATTTGATAGATTTATATAATGACATTAACGATTTATTTTAAGTAAGTGACTATATTTTTCTATTTCGATATCTAATTTATTTTTTATTTCTTCATATTCGAGAAAATTGAATATGTGGACCCTATTATGACTTTGTCTCTCAATTTGAGCTTGCAATAAGGAAACATAGAAGTCATAAAACTAAAAACATGAAATCGGTTGAGGAAGCTTACAGCTTCCTCAAAAAAGTCTTGTTGTTGACAATTGACCATCACTCTTGTCATTTTACGGAGGACAGTCATGCTCGCCGGATCCTTATTTGTTGGTCCTTCACTAGCTAGAAAATTCAAAATTGGAAAAATATTTTTTGAAAAATGATTGGTCATATGGCTTAAAAAAATTAGTCAAGGAAAATGTTTTCATCATCGACAATAATTTATACCTTACTATTTTCGCAGACGATGAAAATATTTTTTATTAATTTATTTTTTGTAAGCAATACAAACGATTATTTTTTGGAAAACGTTTTCCAAATCTTAAATTTGGAAAGGATGCCTGCGATTGTGTGATGGCGTGTTTGTATATGCTATGCCGAGATGCTTGACACTGTGTATAACTAAGGCAAAGCAAGGGGTTGCATTGTTATTAATCTGCCATCATTATATCACTACATGTTTAAAGGGCATCCGAGACGAGTTGACTTCCTAAACGAGGCTTAAATCGTTAAGTTGCTGAGATTTATATCTCATTTGTTATTGTTAATTATTTTCCAGGACCTTAGCATGGCGGACCACCCGATACGGTTCAGGGTGCCGTGAGATATGAATAGTATTATTACTACCCATAGTTTTCCCGACAAGCCACATCTTTTTTAGCGCCACATGTCTACTATGTGGGTGGATGAGGGCCTAGCTATGTGGGTCCCTCATCAGTTCTAGGCATGGTTCATTCGTGAGGGCGAGGGCCTGTACGGTCCTCTGAGGGGCTTCGATGGTCCTCTAGATGGGGGTCCTAGGTAGGAAATTTGGGATTATATGGACATTGACCCTCTTGATGGGTCAATGGAGAATCCCGAGGCCAAACCGGATCTAGTGTACCCGTCGAATTACGAACCGTCAGAGCATGATCCCAACTTGCCCTATTTTGACTCGCCGAACCACTATGTTAATAGTCCTTGAAGGACATGCCTGGGATCGGTTCTTTTTAGGATGACCTACTTTTGGATGGAGTAGATTGACCCCCAGCTCAGTATCTTTTTGGTAGGCTTGTAAGGAAGGTGCCCTTAAAAGGGCTTGTAAATGTGTTTCCTTGGAGTTAATATAGTAATTAAATAAAATGGCATTTTTGGCATAACTGTTGTTGATTGTTATTACTATCCCTGCTATTTACTATTATGACTGCGTGATTGTTGTCGCTTCAGCATGTGTAATTGAAAAATAAAATGAAAAGTCGGTGACGAGTCCTAGGATGTCATATGCAAATGACCTAAGTAAATAGGGGTTGCTGCGTGCTCGAGGGTCGGGGTGTGACATCCCTATCGGTTTTGGTATTAGAGTCTGGTCATTACCTAGAGTAATAAGGTGCGATGGGTTTTGAGATAGTTAGTTAGGAAAACATTATGTGTATGTGCTTGACTATTTGATTCTCTTGTTATAAGCGGGTTGTTCATGGTTTCTAATTCCTTACTGGAATTGGAAAGAGGTTTCTGTGAGAATCTTACAAGATTACCAGTCCTGATCTAAGGACTCCTAGGAGAAGGGTAGTGCCAAGACAGGTTGGTGCCGTAAGAAAGGCACCGGAGGATCTCAGATTGGACAGGATCCTGCAAGCCCTAGAGACTATGGTGGGACAGCAAGCTCGGAACCAAGCTAATGCTGCTACTATTGCTGCGAGCTTCTGCTGCTGCCGTTGCACTTGTCGAAGTCCCGTTAGCTGGGAACGAGATTGGGGATTGACCAATGTTTAAACTGGTCGAGCAGTTTCCGAAGCTGAAGCCGCCAAAGTTTGATGGGATAGGTAATCATGAGGCTGCAACCCTCTGGATCAAAGAGCTGGAGAAAGTTTTTGCAGTACTGAGGTGTTTTGAGGAAGATAAGGTAACGCTGGCTGTTTACCAACTGCAAAGTAACACTAGCACTTGGTGGGAAGCTACCTAAGGAAGGGTTTTCCCCGAAGGTACGGCCTTGGTGTGGGGTGCCTTCATCGAAGCTTTCAATGGAAAATACTTCTTGGACTGTGCACGAGAACAAAAGATGGGTGAGTTTCAGCGATTCCATCAGAACTAACTGTCAATTGACTAGTATGAAGTGAAGTTCGCAGAACTCTCTAGGTATGCATCGAGGTTAATTGAGGACCCAGTGGCTAGAGCGAGGAGATTCTAGGATGATTTGAAATTGGAAATCAAGGACCAGCTAACACCCCGTAATCTCAAGGATTTCGATGAATTATACGAGAGGGCCCAGCTGATTGAGAGGAATTTAGCTGAATAGGCAGTCACATTCGGATCACGATGTGCATTTAACAGGGATAATCGTCGGTTCGGGAAGAGACCGATGACTGGAGGAAGGCATTCCATTCCTCCCAACAGGAAGAATAGCGTTGGGAAACTGGCATACAATTCGCATGGTGGGTGCCGATTTTGTGGGAGGAAACATGAAACAGCTCCATGCCAGTCCAAAATTGGAGCATGTTTTGACTGTAGCTAACAAGGTCACATTGCGAGGAATTGTCCCCGTTGACAGTCATGGACGCAACCTCAACAGCCGCAAATGGGACAATCGACTGGGAACGCTTCGCAAAACAACTTGAATCGGCCGCAAGCACAAGGAAGAGTGTACGCTATAGCGAGGAAGGAGGCGAAGGATTCGCCTAACATGGTCACAGGTACGGTCTCTCTTCAAGATCATGTTGTTTATGTGCTGTTTGATCTAGGGGCTTCGCATTCATTTATATTTGAGCAGTTTGTTAAGTTAGCGGGGCTTAAACCGAAACCTTTGGAAGTAATTCTTTGTGTTACCACCCCACTAAAGGATGAAGTATTAGTTACGATAGGGTGTCTAGGCTGTAAGATAATTGTTAGTGGTAGGGAGGAAGTGATAGATTTAGCGGTTTTAACGATGTATGATTTTGATGTCATGATCAGGATGGACTGACTCGTGAAGCAAAGAGTCGTAGTGGATTGTTGTAATAGGATGATCCAATTTAATCCGATTGGTCATTCTAGATATGAATTTGTGGGAAACAGAGGAGGAACCTCGATCCCTTTGATTTCGTTGCTTGAGGTAACTAGGTTGTTGGATGAAGGATGCCAAGGTTATCTAGCAACTGTGGTTAATTCAATGGATGAGGAACTAAGGATGGAGGATATAGCTGTAGTGCGTGAATTTCCCAATGTCTTTCCTGATGAATTGTCTGGGTTAACTCCAGAAAGGGAAATAGAATTTGTAATTGAGTTAGCCCTTGGGACGGAATCAATTTCTAATGCATCCTATAGAATGGCGTTGTCGGAACTAAATGAATTAAAGGTGTAGATGCAGGAGTTGTTGGACAAAGGATTCATTCGTCCTAGTGCATCACCTTGGAGAGCACTAGTTTTGTTTGTAAGGAAGAAGGATGGTTCGTTGTGTTTGTGCATCGACTATCAACAGTTGAATCAAGTGACGGGTAAGAATAAATATCCGTTGCCAAGGATAGATGATTTGTTTGGCTAGCTTCAATGAACTTTGGTATTTTCTAAGATAGATCTGAGGACGGGTTATCATCAGTTAAGGATTCAGAAGGACGATATACCGAAGACAACATTTCGAACGCGTTATGGTCATTATGAGTTTACTGTAATGCCATTGGTCTAACAAATGCACCTGCAGTTTTTATGGATTTGATAAACCGGGTGTTCAAGGAATATTTGAATCAGTTTGCGATCGTGTTCATTGATGATATTATGGTATATTTGACGAGTTCAGAGGAATATGAACAACACTCGAGGACAATGCTGCAAACCCTTCGAGATCATAAGCTGTATGCCAAGTTTAGTAAATGCAAGTTTTGGTTAACTCGAATGGCTTTTCTTGGTCATATGATTTCTAATGAAGGAATTTCAGTAGATTCAACTAAGATCGAAGCAGTTATGAATTAGCCAAGACCAACGATGGTAACCTAAGTTCGAAGTTTCTTAGGATTGGCCGACTATTATAGACGATTCGTGGAAAGGTTTTCTGCGATGGCCATGCCTTTGATGCGATTGCTGAAGAAGGACATAAAGTTTGAATAGACGGATAAGTGCAAGCGCAATTTTCAAGAGTTTAAACATAACCTAAGTACTGCGCCTATTTTGACGGTATCGTCTGGTTCCGGAGGTTATGAGATATACAGTGATACGTCGTACAAAGGCTTGAGATGCATTTTAATGCAACATGGAAGAGTGGTTGCATATGTGTCCCGACAATTAAGACATCATGAGTTGAACTATTTGACACATAATTTGGAATTAGCTATGATAATTTTCGTGCTAAAGATTTAGAGACACTACTTGTGCGGGGAAAAGTTTCACATTTATACCGACCATCAGAGCTTAAAGTATTTGTTTTCACAAAAGAAATTAAACATGAGATAGCATAGATGGATGGAACTGCTCAAGGATTATGATTGTGATATTATGTATCATCCTGGTGAGGCTAACAAGGTAGCCGATGTGCTAAGTTGAAAGTCATTAATCGCGCAGATGATGGTTCGAGAGTGGATTTTGCTTGAAGGAATTCGAGATTCAGATTTCAAGTTCGAGGTAAGGGAAGAAGGACACTACAAGTGCTAAAACTTATGTACGCCATTCACTTTAGTGTCAAAAGTTTTCGCCGGATCACTTAAATGCCAAACTTTTTGAAAAACGATCACTTAAATACCAACTTTAGTCAGTTTGGCTAGGAATCCGATGTGGTATTTTTTCATTAATTTCTGAAGTTAATGTGGCTCGACGGAGATTTAGTTAGCATATCCAGTCAACATTTTTTTATTTTAAATATTTCTTTTTTCTTTTTTCATTTTCTTTCTTTTTTTCCTTTCTTTTCTTTTTTTC
Source organism: Syzygium jambos (assembly GCA_031216235.1). Taxonomy (NCBI): domain Eukaryota; kingdom Viridiplantae; phylum Streptophyta; class Magnoliopsida; order Myrtales; family Myrtaceae; genus Syzygium; species Syzygium jambos. Next base: position 19,906,869 of record CM062220.1, read on the forward strand.
CTTTTCCAATCTACCAGCCGGTTGCCGGTGGTCGACCCAGCGACCTGAACGAAAAGGGCCTACGTCGGATTTCCGATCAAACTGATAGGAGTTGACACTTACGTGATCGTTTTTCAAAAAGTTTGGCACTTAAGTAATTCGACGGAAACTTTTGGCACTAAAGTGATCGCCATACACAAGTTTTGGCACTTGTAGTGTCCTTGTTCCTCAAGGTAAGCCACCTTTCGAGTTTAATGGCTACTCTCAGGATTGAACCCGAAATGTAGACCAAGATTAGAACAGCGCAACCTTTAAACCTTGAAATTCAAAAGATTTTGTAAATGGATATAGCTAAGAGAAAACCTAACTTTCAAATATTCGAAGATGGGATCTTAAAGTTTCGTGGAAGATTATACGTGCCTATTGACGCAAAACTTAAGGAGGAAATCTTGGTAGAAGCTCACCGTAGTAGCTACAGTATTTATTCGAGCAGAACAAAGATGTGTCAGAATTTGTGTCAGTACTATTGATGGAATGGCATAAAAGGAGATATTGCCAAGCACGTGGTTAAGTGCTTAATGTATCAACAGGTGAAAGCATAACATTACAAGTCCGGTAGATTGCTGCAACCTCTTGAGATCCCAGAATGAAAATAAGAACATATCACAATGGATTTTGTCATGAGTCTACCAAGGAGTCAGAGAGGTAATGACTCTATTTGGGTTGTAGTAGATAAACTCACAAAGTATGCACATTTCATCGCCGTATGAAAGGATTTTGCCATGGACAGATATGTGGAATTGTACGTGCGCCATTTTGTTTGCTTGCACAGAGTACCGATGACGATTACTTCGGATTGAGATCCCAAGTTTACTGTGACAATTTGGAAAAGCCTTCAAAGTGTCATAAGAACGAAGTTGCAGTATAGCATAGCTTATTATCCGCAGACGTATGGTCAATCCGAAAGAACGATTCAAACTCTCGAGGATGTACTGCGAGCTTGCATTTTGGATTTCAAGGGAAATTGGGAGGAATAACTGCATCTTGTTAAGTTTGCTTATAACAATAGCTATTAACAGAGCATTATAATAGCACCATTTGAAGCCCTGTATGATAGAGCCTGCAGAATTTCGGTGTGTTGAGACGAGGTTGGAGAAAGAAGAATTACTAGCCCGGAATTGGTGCAGCAATTAGTAGAGGCAGTTAAAGTCATTAGAGAAAGGCTTAAGATAGCCCAGAGCCGTCAGAAAAGCTATGTGGATAAACGACGAAGACCTTTGGAATTCCAAGTAAGGGATCGCATCTTCCTCAAAGTGTCACCTATACAAGAAACTTCGTGATTTGGCAAGAAGGGAAAGTTAAGCCCAAGATATGTTGGACCATTTGAGATTTTGGAACGAATTGGAATTTTAGCTTATCGTCTAGCTTTGCCGCCGAAACTAGCTCAAGTACATGACGTCTTCCACGTGTCTATGCTAAAAAAAATATGAACCTAATTCGACTCACATGCTGAACTATGAAGAGATAGCTGTGGATCATAAAATGTCGTACATAGAAATATCGGTGCGGATTGAGGATAGAAAAAAACAAGTGTTGCGGAATCATGGAGCAGAAGGAGCCACGTGGAAAAGCGAAGAAATAATAAGGCGTCAACACCCCTATCTTTTTTAGGAATCGTATGTTAATTCAAATTTTGAGGACGAAATTTTTGTAAGAGGGGAATAATTGTGATATCTTGAAATTCAACCATTTTTAAGATATATGAAATGATTATTTCATCGATGCACTATTAGTTAAATCTCGCTCTGATCACTCATGAGAGGACTAACCAATATGGAAAGGCTGTTAAGGAGTTAAGTAAGCACGACCTGAGAACTCGACCATGGATTGATAATTCGATCACAAGGATTGACGAGGGACAATTTTGAGCCATTATAAACCAGTCAAGGAACGGTTATAGAATGGTTCGCCAATAATATATAATCAGATCGCAGGTGATTCCGCCTAACTATTATATGGATTGTAAACGACCCTAAATCAATTCCTAATGATCGTGTACTTCGAAACTAGCGATTGATCCCTCGTAATTACATGACAGTCGAGGTCACTCATGACTCAAGAAAATTTAAACGTAAAATATCAAATCAATCATAGGTCGAATACATGTAATTCCTAAAATGCCGCTCGTTAGTTTGAGATATACTAAAGTTGCAATTGATCGATTTTGACCATGAATTAGAATTCGAATTTGGGTATCGAACTTTCAAGGATTTCAAGACTAACCTAATGGACGTCGCCTCGTTAATCCTTTGACTTATTAGTTTGCTCGAAATTCTCGAAAAAGGAAATTTCGAGTAGAGAATTGAAGCCCATGAGGAAATGGGCTGAGCGACGGCCCATTGGGCCTCACACCCAAAGTGTACTTTGGCCACTTGGACCCAAACAAGTTCAAGTGGGCCTAATGAGGCCCACTAAGCTCACTTTACCATTTTCAAGCCCAATAAAAAATTTTAGCCCAATTTGAGCCTGCGAACTTTTCAAGCCCATTTCTATTCAATTAGGCCTATTCTAGGGCCCATTTCTTGATTTTGGCCCAAGGATAAAATGGGAAATTTGTGCAAAAAATGTGAAATGACCAAAATACCCTTCTTGCATTATTGAGCAAAGAGACAAAGGGAGATTTAGCATTGATGAGTGAAGACTTTGGGGAGTTGCATTGATGAGTAGAGACTTTGGGGAGGAAAATAATATCTCCCAAACTCTCTCTCTTGTCTCTAATTTCCCTTTCTCCCTCTTCTCTCCTCTTTCGGCTGAGCCTAGCAGCACCGCCCTCTTGGTTGCTGTTTGGCCGCCGTGGAGCCACCTAGCACCACCCACCAAGCACCGTGATCGCTCCCTCCGCTGTGTGCCATCCGTCCGAGCCATTTCCTCACTGGTTCACCTCCACTGCGAGCCAAACTAGCCCCCATTGAAGTTGCTGAGTTATTGTCCATGCCATCGTCGCCACCTCGTGTCGTTTCTAGATTGACCCACACATAGCCCTCGTCATTGCCATCGTGCCAGTGTCATCGGAATCATTAACAGGTGAGTTAACGCTGTAATCCTTCGATTAGTACGTTAAACTGACTTAGGATTATTTTATATTAAGTTAATTATGTGATTAGTGATTAATGGTGATTAATTAGTTGATAGGTTATCAACTAGCGATAGGTTATTGGAAAGTTAGATGATAAGCTATCGCCAAACAGGCGATAGGCTATCGAGGAAATGATGATAAGCTATCGTAAAAGGAAGATAATCCATTATCAAAAGGACGATAAGCTATCGGTAAAAGGGTGATAAGCTATCGTCAAAGGGACGATAAGGTATTGTTATTTTAGTGATAAGCTATCACCAATTAGGTGGTAAGCTATCGATTAATTTGAGTGACAAGCTATCACCAAGGGGCGATAAGCTATCACTAATTGGATGATAAGTTATCGCAATTAGCGCGATAAGTGAATTTTATATGGGTGTTTTCTACTTGATTTAAGTATTAAATTATGCTCATTTCATACTGTTTAATGTTAGCTTTACCTTGAAAAATAATTGCCCTATGTGAAACCTTGTTATTTAATTTTTAAAAGGAATTTTTGTGGACTTATAAATAGTAAACCCGAGGTGTCGGGTTTATATGTCAAATTTTATAAGTCAAATAGGGCAAGGATGTTTAAAAAGGGAAGCATGCAAAGTTTGACAGTTTAATTGTGTGTATGTGATCACGTGTGAATTTATTACTGCATTTTCAGGCATGAAAGTTGCAGTATTTTGATGTGTGAGCACAACCACGTTTGCATAGGCTAAATGAGGAAAAATGCAATTGGCTTGAGTGGTTTAGGTGCTTGCATGATCACATAATAAGAAACCATTACCCCCATCTAATTGGGGGCGTGCCATAAATGGCCGTGATGAAACCTCCCTGACTGCAGGCGTACCTTAAATGGCCGTGATGAGACTCCCGATAGAATTTTGGACATGCCCTGAGTGGTCGTGATCAATATCCTATTAAATCAGAAGACCCTCGTGTGTGGACAGGCATGCCTTGAGTGGCCGTGATAGATGTCGGTCATGTTGGAAGACCGCCAACCGTAGGGTTGTGTCGTGGCCCTAAATGGTCTTAATAATTGGAACATGCATTGGTGCATCGTGCATGGAAAGTTGTTTTGTGTTCTGATTATATTATATGCTTATTGCATTATTATGGCACATGATGATTCATAACATGTAGGGCATGTGCCAAGATAAGGTAAAGATGTCCACGAGTATGTGATGGCATGTTCGTGTATGCTGTGCTAAGTTGCTTGACATTGTGTATAATTAAGGCAAAGTAAGGGGATGCATTACTATTGATCTACCATCATTATATCGCTGCATGTTTTAGGGACATCCAAGACGAGTTGACTTTCTAAACGAGGTTTATATCGTTAATTTACTGAGATTTATATCACATTTGTTGTTGTTAACTATTTTCCAGGACCTTAGCATGGCGGACCACCCAATGCGGTTCGAGGTGCCGTAGGATATAGATAGTATTATTACTACCCATAGTTTTCCTGGTAAGCCGTATCTTTTTGGGCGTCACCTGTCTATTGTATGGGTGGATGAGGGCTTAGTTATGTAGGTCCCTCATCAGTTCCAGGCATGATTCATTTGTGAGGGCGAGGGCCTGTACGGTCCTATGAGGGACTTCGATGGTCCTCTAAATGGGGGCCCTAGACAGGAGATTTGGGGTGTTATGGACATTGACTCACCTGATCGGTCAGTGGAGAATCCCGAGGCCAAACCGGATTCGGTGTACCCATCGGATTACGAACCGTCGGAGCATGATCCTGACTCGCCCTATTTTGACTCGCCGAACCACTATGCTGATAGTCATTGAAGGACATACTTGGGATCGGTTCTTTTTGGGATGACCCACTTTTGGATGGAGTAGATTGACCCCCAACCCAACATCTTTTTGGTAGGCTTGTAAGGAAGGTGCCCTTGAAGGGCTTGTAAATGTTTTTCCTTAGGGTTAATCTAGTAATTAGATAAAGTGGCATTTTGGCATGACTGTTGTTGATCGTTATTACTATCCATGCTATTTACTGTTATGACTGAATGATTGTTGTAGCTTTAATATGCATAATTGAAAAATAAAATGAAAGGACGAGTCCTGGAACATCGTATGCAGATGACCTAAGTGAATAGGGGTTGTTGCATGCTCAAGGGTCGGGGTGATAGTGATAGTCCCCCATAATTCGATGTAATCATAAGGAATCCCTCTACCTCACCATAGACTTTTTCCGTAGACTGATCCCAGGGTATCTACATGATGAATGGCAATAGTCTTATTTTGTCTCATAGTAAGACTAATTTTTTTAAAAAAATGCCATTCCTACTATCTGCTTGAGATTACCAAATTTAAGATATAAAGAGGGAAAGAGCCCATGTTATCTAAAGTTGGGCATATAATATTGAAATCATAAAATCTGTATTGCTGAAGCAGTGGCAAATACCTAGTGAGTTTGATTCACCAATTCTACAAAGTAAACAATTAATCCTTTTGTCCTGGTCTATCAAAAGCGAAAAAAATCGTTGCTATAAGATTAATTCAGTCAATCCACATGAAACCAGATTGACATCTGACATTTGCAGGAATTATAATTTCAAAAATCTGAGAAGAATAAGAGTCAATTTGATCTAATTATGGAATAGCATTCTGAACTAGTTTCAAGACCTTGATGAAATTTTAGAATTGATATGTCGACCAAAAGGACCGAGAGAGCATTTAAACTTCTAAGCCCAAACACATTGATCAGAAATAGACCACATCTTCATGCTTACAATCCGAGCATTCAAGACACCGAAATAGATCGTGCCGAGCAAATCCAAAACATAATCCTGCTTCTCTTTTCCGGTAATAAAGATCAGAAAACCAACGACAGGGAACCCACCAAATCACAGTCGACTGAATGTCAACTCTTACTTTCCGCACTCTTTAACAATAGAAACCCCAAAATTCGAAACCTCGCTTGGTCTCCGCATTGATTGCGGTTATCTAACTTGAGAAGCATTCAAACATCAGCTTGTTTCCAGATCACGAAGTACAGCTTGTAACTCTCCACACATTTCAAACCAAAAGCGCAAGACTCGGATTTCTCAGCTTTTACTGGTGCCGGACTCTAACGAGCGCGATGCCCAACTAAAAGTCCCAGCGAGTCATCGAACACGTCCTAAACTCATTGATCATCACCACAACCGAACTCGGAAAAGAGCTCGGAAACGCAGAGCAACGGCAACGGCGATGGGTACGGGGACTGGCGAAGGGAGAAATGGGTACCTGAGAGTGACGAGGACCAAAGCCCTGAAGCAAGCATGGCCATGGAGATAGCGCAAAGCTCTCTTCAAGAAGGAGGAGATTGCCCTGTCGACGGGCGGAAGTTGCGTAGTTGAAGGAAGGGGGAGCGAGTGTCCATTCGACAAGTGGAGAAGAAGAAGAAGAGAGAGAAGAGTGCAAAGGTAGTCTCACATTGTTGTCGGAGCAATTTGGGATCCAGATTGACGAATGAATCATTGAAATGACCAGACAAGAAAAGGAGCCTTTTCCCCTTAGGGCCTGTTTAGTAAAGTTTCTGTTTCTCTGTTTTTTCGTTCTTTTATTCTCCGAAATAGGAAAAAAAATAGAAATCCGTTTAATAACGTCAATTAACATTTTTGTTTCCTGGAATAGAAAAGTGATCAGGGAATAGATTTAGAACATAAATAAAAAGTAAAAAAAAATCTACTTTTTTGTTTTTGGAACAAAAAGAGAAATAATTGAAAAACAAGATCAACTCTCTCTGTTTCACAAGATATTCTCATACTAAACCCTCAAACCCTAAATCCCAAAACCTTAATCCTCAATACCCAAACCTCAAACCCTAAAACCCTAATCCCAAACCCTAAACCTTCTAAACTCAAACCTTAAAATCCCAAACCCAAAACTCAAACTCGAAATACTAAACCCTAGACCTCAAAACTCCAAACCCGAAATCCTATAACCTAAACCCCAAGATCGTAATTCCAAACCATAAATCCTAAAACGCTAAATCGCAAAACCTCGAACCCTAAACTCCAAACCTTAAACTGTAAACCCTATACCCTAAAGCCCAAACCCCAATACCCAAAACCTGAATCTCTAAAACCCTAAACCACTAAACCCCACACCCTAAACCCAAATCCTAAAGCCCTAAACCCAAAACCCGAAACACTAAACCTAAAATCCCAAATCCGAAACTCTAAAATCTGAACCCCAAACCCTAAAACTTAAAATCTAAAACCTAAAACCCAAAACTCCAAACCCTAAACCTCAAGACTGAAATCCTAAAACCCTAACCCCTAACCTCAAATCCTAAAATCCTATGCCCTAAATTGCAATTTCTTCGGCCACTATCCTGTATTTGTTTTGTCTATAATGAGTAATTTTCTTTATGATTGTATTAATGTCATCCAAATGAATTTCTGTTCTTTTTCTATTCCGGGAATACAAATTTTGTGCAGTTATTAAACGCGTTTTTTTCTTAAAAACTCATCTAGGGAATAGAAATAGAAAAAATTATTTCCAAATAAAAATTGTTTCTGGGAATAGAAACGCTACTAAACTGACCATTATCTTCCCCCCTTTTTTTGGACTAGTCCAGGATCAAATTGTTAGTGTCCTTTTGCTAACGTGCCACACGCATGTTTAGGATAAATGCTAAGTGATTGAAAGATCAATAAGGTGGAAAAGGTCCTAAAAAATCTCAAACTTTACCGTGAATCTTTTTTGCGACACTAAAAATCTCAAGCTATACACCTTGTGACACATTTGGCTTAAGCTTTTTTAAGTCTTTAGACTTGTATATATATAGTACATCTACCCTCCATCAAGGTTTAGATGATTTCTCAACAAAAACAATAATATTGAAAAATTAACACTTTCAATAACTTTTTACTTTATCCACTTCCTTACAAATTGGTTCATTTCCTTCTTATGCCCAATTTTACCCAACCGCACACGCATAGCATGGCAAAAGCGATTCTTCGTACGCTAAAGTTTAAATTTGTGTATTAAAGCTAAAAGTGAATCGTCTAATGAAGGATTAAAAAATTACCTTTACATTAAATAATAGGACGCAAAAAATACAAAATTAATAACATCCTGAACTTTCTCATGCAATTACTAATCTTCTTCGCACAATTATCTAACGCAACAAAAGTATTTTTTCCGAACGCTAATACGTAAGATCATCGCGAATTTTCCACGATATTTTATAAAGCACAAAATGTTAATTTCTATGAGAAATGTACCAATGACTCAATGTTTGATTTAAAACAAACACCCATTTGTCTCGGGACATTTTTGGATCGACACGACAGGTCACCCTCCTCTCAAGAGCTTCTATGGTAGTGGATTCTCGTCGTAACTCCATCGTAATTGTACGTTTGTAACTCCTAAGCAAAATATCATAACACGTAAAAACGTAAAAAGAATTTACCACTGCCGACAATGACTCGTGTTTTCGTCCGACGGCCAAGACATTCTCGAGATCGAATCCCCGAGGATTCATAGAACCTCTATCCCACCAACCTTGAAAAAAGAACAAGCCGGTGGTCCCTCATTTTCCCGTCCCTCACGACATCGTCATCGCTTTTCGAGGCGAGCCCAATGCGAAGAAATATCTGGGCAAAGGCAAAGAAGAAGACGGAAAGAACAGCATCGACGGGAAGCCCACAAGGGCGCGTGGTCCTCCTGTCTTGCCACATCTTTAGCATAATTTGTTTGTTCCCATGTCGTTGGGCGTGTGATGGAGAAGTGGTTACTCGACCTCGTCCGCAGGGTTGTGCATCAGTCCCGATCGAAATTAGAGACTGAACGGGACCAATTCGGCCAATTATGGGCGGTTCCCGATTCTGTATCTCTAAAACCGGAAATAACTAGTTTGATTCCCGTTTCTTGAGGAGGAATCGAACCGAACCAGTGGAACTAGTCAGGACTGTTATTTTTTTATTCATCAAGGACAAAAGATACAAATAATTTGTGGAAGTAATCTCTTCTTGTACTAATAATTTCCCGTGATTAGTCATTTCCATCACACATTAAAGTAAGTTCCAATACATTTAGGAACTTTAAGAATGAAAAAAAAATTGCCTGTTCCCACAGGCTGGTCCGGTCCTAGGGTGAACAACGTCGATTTTTGGTTCCACAGATTGGGACCGACCCTGTTCGGTCATATTCTCGGTTTCAGAGTAGGAACCGACTCACCTTGAAATCAATTATTACTACTCGTTAGCAATGACGGATCGTCTTAGTACTCTCAAAAGAGGAGCGTAGGGATTATGGATCATTGGTGGTTGTATTTTTAAATGGGCTAGTAATCATAAGATGCTTTCAAAGCTGAGAGTGCGCATAGCTCTTCTGTAGGCCCAGTAGCTCATGGGCAAACTGAGCTTGCAACCGATGGTAATGGAATTGAGCCTTTGCTAGAATAACGGCACCGTTGCTTTTTTTTTTTTTTTATCAGTAACGGTGCAACCATGATCTCACACGTGTCATTTCTTGGGAAGTGGACAACCGGTTGGAGAGCAATTTTCGGATAGAAATGGCCTAATTAAAAAAAAACACCAAATTTACTTTAAATGACAATTCTGACTCGAACTTTTTTTTTTCGTCTCATAAAAGTCACTAACTTTTACTTAAATCTCAAATCTGATCCGAACAATTTGAAAATTTTACTTCAAGGGGGCTAGATTTGGGACAAGAGTAAAACTTTGTGCTTTTTATTGAAACAAAAAAATATTCGGGCCAAAATTGTCACTCAAGGTAAAGTTGGTGTTTTTTTTTTGAAATTAACTCAATAGAGAGATATGCCTAGGAATGGAAAATCAAGCATTTTGCGGACGGGGTCGACTTATGTGCAATTTTCACGAGATGGATATTGGTCCACAATCAAAATCAAAGTCCATTGTAAATTCATAACATGTATCTTCGACTCTCAATTCCAGAGCAAAAAAAAAAAAACTTAACATTGTTAAGAAAATATCAAAATAACCATTTTTTCTTTATAAAAAAACTAATACAAAAATCCACCACCATAACCCCAACTTAAATTTGTGTTGCGCAAGACAAACAATTGAACAAACGACCTTTGCTTTTTGGGCAGAAAGAATGAGAACGTCCTATTAGTGGGTCAATTCCAAGATAAAGTATCAATTCGTGTTTGGTTGGACTTTCAGTTGAATACCATTATCGAACATTTGTTACCAATATGATCTTCGAACCATTTTGGACCGACGTACTTGAGTCCATGAGCCGAAGTCTTGGTCCATTTCCTTTGCAAAATTTTTTATATAGAATTACTCATCTAGAAAAAAAATCATCACGTTATTATCCACAGAAAATTGAACTTTCTTTTAGTGATATACTTATGAAATTGTATTTTTTTAATTTCTTTCTTATATTTCACATTTCCCTTTTCCCCATCAATTTCTAAAAAAGAATAAAATTCTTGAGCGGGATTTGCTTGGTAAATCACATCAATTTTCCTGTTAACGTAAAGCAAGCCTCGAAACTTGACAAATGAGTTTCCAAGTTTCCAGCATGATATGAGAGGTGGAGAAGCCACCGTGTGTAATTAATAAAATCACATTTCTCATATTTGTCATTAATATTGTCATTCAATATTATTTTATATGCTTCTATTTTCATTACTTGTGCTCTCGTAAAATTAACATGGTAATGTTATGGCTGCAGCTGTGATTTTTATCAAATTTCTCAGAAGGTCGAGGCACCCCCAACCCAACGCAGACCATGTTCAGCTTCGAAGAAAAATGTGACGGGGAATGCTTTCAAAATCTAGTTAGAACCGAATCATCTTTGGAAGGGACTCCAAGTTGTCATCAGCAAGGTCAGGCAGCTGCTCCCTGAGAAATTGCCGGTTCAAATCTCGCCATCTAATCTGCTATCTGTGAATTTGTTCTGGCTCCATGATCTTGTAAGGTTGCTGCTCATCTACTCTTTGGAAGAGAAAGCAAATCGAGGGTTTATTCAATGGTGGTGTTTCTCTTCTTCCCCAAGAGCAAACCACGCCTGGACCGAACTGCCGGCCGAGTACACGAGCGGGTCTCAAACAAGGAACGACCTTCGGTACGACCCAACAACTCTCAGCCAACTACAACATAATTCTTGCAGAAGAATATGGTCTAATACCAGGCTGATACCTTGCGTTCACTTTAGCATCAAATTGGCAAGGTTCCATCAGTTACCCTGTATCCATCTTCTAGGACCTGAACAGCACAAGTACGTCAACAAAAATGTGCCAATTTTCAGGAACATATCCCTGCCAGAGTAACCAGCGTGTGCACACTCAACACTGTGATCTAGTCAATATACTCGAAAGTCAAAAGCACAAGCATGATGTGGTTTAAGAAAGCAATGCTGCAAGATAGAAATGTTGTGCTGTTATTTAACTCCAAACTCGTTGGATATCAAGAGAAGAAGCTGATAGACAACACCCAATCTGTGAGTTTTTTCAGATTCCGATGCCCACAACCTATGAAGCACCGACACGTTCAGTTGGCCACCGTGTTGGTGTCGGACACCGACACACATCCAACACGCTTGGTTGGACGCGTGTTCAACACATATCGGATGTCCGACACACGGTCAACGGGCTGGACACGCCACCGACCTGCGAGTCCGGAATCCGACACGCGATTCCGACACACACCCGCTGTAACATGTTGAAGCAGCTCCTCTACGATTCCGACACTGCAAGTGTCAGAAGGCAAGTTGAAGCAGCTCCTTTGCGCCGGCTCCTGCAGCTGGTTCTTACACATTTCCGCTGCCCGATCCCCTCTACCCCCACAACCATCGGGCTTGTTCTCTCCCCCCTCCCCTCTCCCCTCCCTAGCTCACCGGCGGAGCGAGATCACGGTCTCGGCGGCCGCATGCTAAGGGGAGGTGAAGAAGATGGTGGCGGCTGCGGCGGGGCCAGATCGGGGGCTGCGAGGCGGGCCGCGGGGGCGGGCAGCCGGACAGCCGGGGGGGGGGGAGGGGGGGAAGGATCGCTGTAGTTAGGGCTCGGTGGCTAGAGAGAGAAAGCGGGGGGAGGGGGAGAGAGACAGAGGGGGACTAGGGTTTGATGGTATTAAAGAGGAGAGGTTGCTTTTTGGGAGGAGTCAACTGAACATTTAAGGCATTTTGCATTGACTGTTTTTATTTATTTATTTATTATTAAATGTTAAATTTATTAGTGGAATGTGGATTTTTTTTATTTATTATCAAATGTTAAATTTAATGGTGGAACGTGGAGTACTTATTTTATTTTCTCCAAGTTTTATGAATTATTGAAATGGAATGTAGTTGAAAATTGAAACAATGAATGATATTAAGAAATGGTGGATTAATGCTTTTAAGTATAAATTCATTTTAGGCTCTTTTTTATTATTTATTTATTTATGAATTTGAATTAAATTAATTTGTCATGTATATATAAAGATATACATTTAATATATAACTTGTCTCGGCGTGTTAAAATTTTTTATATTTTGAGAATTGACGTGTCGTGTCGTGTCGCGTGTCAATGCTACGTAACCCACAACATAGAAAAGGCAAAAAGCATAGTTGAAACTCACGCTCCAATGGCACTTTTCAGAAAAGCCAGCTATCCCTGATACTTTCAACTTTTATACACAATGTCATTGCCATCAACACAAGCACAAGAAGAGACGTACAAAAACTCATTTTTTATACCAACTGCGAAAAAAGAAACCCATTTTTATCCACTAAGCAGTGCAACCAAATCGCACTAACTCGAAGCTGACTAGAATCGAACGATTTTGATAATCACCCAACAACACAGGAATGGAAGTACTAATGGAGGGTCTCAGACAGATCCAGCATTTTCATGGATGGTGTACGACCCCAAGTAGGTTCCCCTGTAAACAGGCCTTGAAGCGATCTACACCTCAACAAAGCGGATCATATCATCATCAACTCAGGCCAAATTTAAAGAAAAAAGAAGAAGAAGCAATCCAAAAGAAAGAAGCAACGAAGATCAACAATTTGGACATAAAAACTTCAAAAAAGTTGTTGATGCGAAGGGCTCAGACAAGATAAATAGCTCTATCAAAAACCAATTATCACATGCTTAGGAGGATTGCTCCTAGTCCATTTCGACAATTCAAATAAAAAACCATGCATATGATGCACAAGAATCTTATGCATTCAACCACTCCAATGATACCGCTTTTTCCCCGTGTTAAGGATTCGAAACCCAGTCTACCCCAACTTCGTAGCACCGACTAGTTACGTGGCTCACGCTTTGTACGGGCATATCTTGAAAATTCACTTTTAAATGTTTTTTTTATGTATATATTACTTAGGGTTGCGATTATTAATGATAAGAAATACCAAACAAAATACATTATCAATTGAAAGTATAAGTTGCGGCTTGAAATTATCAATTGAAAATATAAATTGTGGCTTGAAAATTTAAATTCAGAGTTTGCATAACGATATATCGTAAAAGAATTGGAAAAGAAGATTTTGATTTTTTATTAGCTTCTTCGCCAATTTAATTTTGCTTCCTTTTAGAGTATATAAATTTCTCTTTTTTAGGTTCACCTTCTTCAAATATCGCTTTTAACCAATCTTTTGAATGGCTAAATTAATGCTTGAGATAATCTATTTCTATTTACTATTCAAACTCGGGAAAAAAAAGTCTTAAACCTATTGCATTTGTGCTAATTTAGTCACGCATTTTTTATGCCGATTTGGTCTTAAACCTTTTAACATAGTGTCAATTCAGTCCTTCCTACTAATTTTGATAGGATATTGCTGATGTGAATGTCAGTTGGCCTACATGGCACCGCTGGCGATGATGTTGATAATTTTTAATAATATTATAATATTTTTTCTATTTTTTTTCATTTTTTTTCCTTTCTACTTTCTTTTGCCGATGACTGGCCAATAGCCATAGGCAATGGCCGGCCAGGCTGGCGATGCCTGGGCAAGGGTCGCCATCTCCCGCCATAGGCAAGGCCCAGTGAAACTCACCAGATCTGGTGAGGGGAGCCCTTGTTGGGGTTTGCCTTCACTTGTAACAGTCTGAATTTTTTATCCTTTTCCTGGGATTTAAGAAATGAATTTGACCAATGCACTATAGTGAGATCTCACCCGGAAATGCGCATTCACGGGATGCTAACCTTAGGGGTAGGGCTATTATGGAATTGAGTTTGCACGATCAAAGAACTCGACCTGGGTTCGATCTTCGACCATATGAATTGACGAGGGAATATTTTGAGCCAACCGAGACCGGTCTATTTGATTGATCGTGTTCGAAGGGAACTAGCGACAAACCCTCGCAATTATATGACAATCGAGGTCGTCCCGGGTAGAGCAAACTTAAACGTGATTTGACTTGGTGTCGGTCACGGGTCGAGAGTGCGTAATCCCAATGAGCCACCCGTTAGCCAGAGATAAGCTAAAGTAGCGATTGTTCGATTTTAGTCATTTCTTAGAATTCGGATCCGGGAATCGAGAATTTTGAAAGTGACAATTTTGAGCGGCCAATGACGTTTTTGGCTTAGCCAACCTTGGGGTCACCCATTTCTGCAAAAAAATGAATTTCGGTTCAGGACCGGAAAAATTACGATTTTACCCCTTTGGACCTCGACGTTAGTTTTTGAGGCCGTTTGAGGTTATTTTACGAGCCGATGCCATTTTGGGGGTGGCCATGCACATTTAGAGTCGTTACGGTCAAAAATTGGAATTTTGGCTCGGAAGTGAAAAATAATATTATTTTAATCCCAGGACTTTGCAGTCGATTTTCGAGAGCTTAAGAAGCTATTTTTACGATTTCAACACCATATTATGTTAGCCACACATATTTAGAGTTGATTTGGACAAAAATTGAAATTTCGCCCCGGGACCGGAAAAATGATCATTTTGCCCCTGGGCTAGTTTTAATTTTGAATTTTTGGGAAATTGTTTGGGATAATTATTAAGGGTTTTTAGCTGCATTATTGGACCTTAAACACTTTTGCCCCTCAATTATTGGATAGGATTGAACGAGAATCGTCGGATTAGGGGTATTTTGGTCAAAACTCCCGGATCGCGACACGTGGCGCCCACTAGCCATCATATTTGACCAACTTGGACTATTTCTCTCTCTCCTCCTCCCCTCATTCAGCCAACTTCCCTGAACTCTCTCTCTCTCTCTCTCTCTCTCACTCTCTTCATCTTCGTTTCCTCCCATCACCGTTGCTGCTGCTGCTGCTATTCCGCTCATTTCAACCACCCATCCAGCCCATTCGTCTTGCCTTTCTTAGGTAAGTGATTTCCCCAATCGACACCTAGGACCTTGGGTATTGCTAGGCTCGTTTAGGGTTCGGTTTAGGTGATTTTCGTGGCTGTTTTGGACTGAAATAGTGGCTGATGGTTCGGGTGATTGTGGACTGATTTGGAGACTGAAAATATGAGGTTTGGGAGGTTCGAATAGGGCCGTGATGATACGGAACGATCACGGTTTGAATTCGTGTGATTCGGTGTGATTTTCGGATTTGTGACTACTGTACCCGTCCAGTTTACTATTTTTGTGGAGAATTTTAGGGGCCGAATTTGAGGAATTTTTCTTCATGAAAGTTGTTCCCAACATCTTGAAGTATAACATATTTTAATTTTGAAATTTTTGGAAATCATTTGATGCCATTCGGAAGTCCATCTTTGGACCGAAATAAAACTGCCCGATTTACTGTCCACCCGACCTTCGGGTCTGTTCGAATTTTAATAAATTTTTCCAGGCCTATTTTCAAAATACTTCCTTCACAAAAATTTTTGGGAACATTTGTGGCTATAACATATAAAAATTTCAAAACTTTTCAAGGTGATTTGGATGTTGAAAGAAATGTATTTTGAGGACAAAATAGTCTGTTAGAGCGAACATATTTTGGTCTGACTTCGAGGGACAAAAAAGGCATGGTTTCAGATTGAACCGGATTTCGTGTTCTTCATAAGAAATGTTGATCAAGATGTTTTTTATGACATATCCAAAATTTAGAATTTTTGGAGTTCGTTTACTATTTATTTTGATGGGATTTCAGTCACTGTGTAAACTGCCCAGATTTACCCTGATGCTATGGATGTTTATTTTTATGAGCGAGAAATTGTGGGTGACCGCGTGCCAAGCATGTGTGGCCGTGTGACGTGATTGTGTGATGGTAATGTGTGTTGGCGTAAGACATGTGTGGCGTGGGATTGTGTTTGGTCGTGTGGCGTTCGTGTGACGAGAACGTGGGTTTGTAAAATGTATGTGAGATGTGAATTGGTGTGTGGCTATGTACGTGTGTGAGGTGTGTATGTTTGGCCGTGCAATTGTTGGCCGTGTGTAAGTGTGGTTTGAGTGGAACGAGGATATGGAAATATAGGATTGGTTGGAAAGGATCCGTCTTGAGGCGTCTACGTTTATGTGAGACGATGCCGTCCCTGACGAGGTGACGATGCCCGGCCTAACAAGGTGTCGATGCCTGACGTGGTCAGAAGACCGTTGGCATGATGCGTTTTACGCGGGCGCGGTAGAAGAAAAGTGTGTGTAGGATTTTGTCCTGAGGCGTGTTCGTTTACACGGGATGATGCCGTCCCTAACGAGGTGACGATGCCGGGCCCGATGGGGTGTCGATGCCTGATGAGGTCAGAAGACCGTTGGCCTGATGCGTTTTACGCGGGCGCGGTAGTGGTGGAAGAGTTGAGAATGAGCGGGAATTGGCTTGAGGTGCAAGGTTTGAGAAAGTGACGCATAGTGTGAGTAGTGTGCGAGTGTATTTGTATCACGTGATGTGATGCTTAATTATGGGGTAGAAACGGCTAGGCACGGTATGGGACGCGCCCAAGTGGTTTCTGTCTTATAATTGAGACACGCGCGCGACTGTGATTCCTTGCTGTGATGTATTAGCTGTGTTATGGTCTAATGTGCAGGGACATGCATGATGAATTCTAGGTAGGGTCGTGTGTGGTTGTTAGTTTGGTTGATTATGTGTGTTCTGCGTGTTTTCGTCTGGCGATACGTGAGTGCCTATGTGGGGTTTGTGGTTATACACTTACTGAGATTCGTCTCATAGTTGTATAATCCATAATTTCAGACCCTCAGCCGTAAACTCGGGAAGTTCGCCTCTTCTTTTTGGATGTTCGAGGAATTGCTTTTGGTGCCCGGTGGAACTGCAGGTGAGTGTTCGGAGGCTCAAGCCCGAAGAATCAAGAGTAGAACGGAAGGCGATCCTTAGGTTTTCCTTAGGGTATTTTAGGGGTTGTAATCGGGTTGACCCATAGGGAAGTTAAGTTAACCAGACCCTGATCTTTTGTTATGACGATGATTTCAGATGCTAGTTTGATAATTATGTCTGTAATACAATGGTTGTATATTTAGTGCTGTATCAATATGTTGTTGTTTGATTGTTATTGTAGTCTACCCCGTCATCATCATTTTAGTCCGAGGGTTTGTATATTCGCTTCCGCATGTGGCTCTGATGTTTGGGTTGGGTCGGCGACGTTTCTGGGACGTCGCACTATTTCGACCGCAACAGGGGATGTCGCGAGCTCGATGGGGTTCGGGGCATGACATCACCTGACCAGGCCTCACCTGTGGTGGGTGACAACGATCCTCACCTAGGCGAGGCCATCCTGCTCAACCATGACTGGTGGCCGACCATCGCCTGTGGCCAGCAAAAAAGAAGAAGGAAGGAAAAAAAGAAAAGAAAGAAAAAAATAAAAAAAATCAAAAAATCAAAAAATTATTAAAATATTATTAAAAATTATTCACGTTAGCGCCGACGATGCCATGTAGACCATCCAACGTTTATGCCGGTAATATCAGGCTAAAACTAGCCCAAAGGATTGAATTGACAGTATGTCAAAAGGTTTAAGATTAAATTGACACAAAACAAAAAGGTTTATAACTAAATTGACACAAATGCAATAAATTGAGGATTTTACTGACACTTTTCCCGTTCAAACTCTATTTGAATCGTAGTATTTTAAATAATCCATCTATCAACAAACTAAGACATCCAAGCTTAAAATGATTCTTTTACATATCTGCTTATTTATTTAGTAGCGCTTTTATAAATGAGGAATCCCAAGTTAGATAAATAACCAACGGGTTTGTCGAACACTTTTTTCCAATCCCTTGAATTGGATATGATGCGAAGCCAAAGTTTTCATAGGCTGGAAGAATGATTCAAACATAAAATTATTTGCATGTTGGCGCGATGTAGCCAGTGAGAGAATTTCGAACGTGTTTTATGCAGTTAATTCTAGGTATGCATGCACATGTCTGATCGCGAATCACGTTGGCAAGCAGTTAAAGAAAACTTAATGGGAGAAGCACAAGGACATTTGCTAAGAAAGGCGCATTGCACTAGCTTATCACATAATACACGTTGATAAAAAAAGAAGAGAAGATTCCTTCCCAAAATAGGGAACTCATGCGGAGGGGTGAAGGTAAAGGTGAAGGTGATCATCTGTAGATTTATTGTGAGGATTCACATGATGAATGGCAATAGTCTTATTTTGTCTCATAGTAAGACTAATTTAAAAAAAAAAATGCCATTCCTACTATATGCTTGAGATGATCAAATTTAAGATATAAAGAGGGAAAGAGCCCATGTTATCT
Source organism: Syzygium jambos (assembly GCA_031216235.1). NCBI lineage: Eukaryota > Viridiplantae > Streptophyta > Magnoliopsida > Myrtales > Myrtaceae > Syzygium > Syzygium jambos. Next base: position 19,925,555 of record CM062220.1, read on the forward strand.
AAAGTTGGGCATATAATATTGAAATCATAAAATCTGTATTGCTGAAGCAGTGGCAAATATCTAGTGAGTTTTGATTCACCAATTCTACAAAGTAAACAATCCTTTTGTCCTGGTCTATCAAAAGCAAAAAAAAATGGTTGCTATAAGATTGATTCAGGCAATCCGCATGAAACCAGATTGACATCAAACATTTGCAGGAATTATAATTTAAAAAATCTGAGAAGAATAAGAGTCAATTTGATCTAATTATGGAATAGCATTTTGAACTAGTTTCATAACCTTGATGAAATTTTAGAATTCATATGTCCACCAAAAGGATTATCAAGTAATTATCAAGTAGGCATCATATCATGTCACTGTAGAAAAAGATTTTTTTTCATTTTGGCCTGTTAACCATGAAAACTGATTGTTCTAAGACATTCAAGAAGCAATGCTGCCACCGCCGCTCGCTGGCCATCCGCCGCCACCGCTCAATGGCCAGCGGGAATAGAAGTTTTGCGTCGTTATTAAACGAATTTCTATTCTGGAAATAAAAATTTTGTATCATTATCAAACGCTACTTTTTACTCAGAAACTCGTCTGAGAAAAACAAATAAATTTTTTAAGTTCTAGCCAGAAATAGGGCCGGAGAAAAGAAATGTTGTCATCTGCGCCCTTAGTGCATTGAGAATGCATTTTCATCAAACGCCCAGGGAGGTAGGCATTCCTTGTTATATGTTTTCTCTGACAAAATGACAATCCAGTTCTGTGCGTTTTGTACATTCATGGGAAACTGGAATTGCTACAACATATCACGAAACAATCTTATAGCATGCAAATTCGTAATCCCCAATTCCTTAAATAAGGTAGCCACTGGACTTGGCAACATGCATTTGCCATGCATCTATGTTCAGTTTCTGCAGAAGATCTAGACACATTTGGTCAAGCGTTTTGTTGTTTGACCATATTGACGACCATCATTCAATCCTCAATGGGTGTGAAAGCATTTTTTTTCTTTAAAGGAGACTTTAGAACCGGTTTAGAACTGATTTAATTCGATCGGTTGAACAGGTTTAAACTGGTTCCCAAGCAAGATCGGCGGTTTCGACCTTAGAATTGGGAACCATACCTATCCTAGGCCGGTTCTAAGTTCACGGAATCGGGAACCAGCTCGATTCCAGGCCTGTTCCCGAAATGATCAGTCCAGGACCATTCCCGAAATGAACCGGACCGATATTCATCCCTATAGTACATTACACGTGATAGTGATTATACAAAAGAGTATAATATTAGGCATGATAAGATCTTGAACGGCGAGGGCAATTTCTCATTCGTCAATCATCATTAATTGACTAATGCAACAAGGAAGTCCATAATTGACGGGGACAAGTCACGTGTATAGATATCACCTAAATTTTGAGTATAGTTAAATTTTCTTGCAAGTAACGTCCCTAATTTGTAACACAATCCTTGATTATGTGGATTTTACATGATCAACGGCTATGATCGTACTCGTACCAATGCACTCATAGAGTAGCATATGTTTAGTTAGTCCTCTTCTCTCGCCCAGAAAAAAAAATTTCCACGTTATTGATCCGACTCTATTGTTGAAATGTCAACAATAGGAGAGGCCGGTGAGGGTGGCCGATGTGAGATTTCGCCAGCTTCGAAGACCAAATCCGTCTCATACTAATGTTTTATAAGATGAATGCTTGTGTTGGGCAGCGCTTAAATGACGAGAAAATCAAAGTGAGATCATTCGGAGTAAGGGCGCCCAGTGTAAAAGGGGGATCTGTCTCGAGCCATCATCCTCAAAAGGAATGCAATTGCCACGCCGAAAGGCAACAATGACCGTCAGAATGGAGCGGACTCTCTGATGTGCGGTGATAGATGAAGAGAGCATAGAGTTTTGTACAACTTTAGGGACGATGGAGGCAAAGGCACTAACAACCTAGCTTGCAAGATCTCTCGAATCGTTAAAAAGGTACAATTATACCGATGAATGGGTGACCGGATCAGCGACATATATACAGTGAAAGGACACAACTGCTACATGTAACCCGATAAAGCGAGTTAAGTTGGACATGGGCTTTCTTAACAAGCCCAATCCACTCCACTTTCTTAAACTAGGGCAAAAGGAAATTAAATGGCCAAGAGTCATTACCTAAATCTCAATCATGCCAAAACAGGAAGGAAAAAAAGGGAAAGAAAAATCAAAGCACAGTTTTCTCTCCATAAGAACTTGCTTTACTTGCCCTTTTTATTGACGAGTTTGAGCCAAATGAAAAAGGGGAAATGGGAAGCCTTTGGAAAGTACTGGTTCCACGAAAGGAATCACGAATGGGACGTAGTAAGATTCTATCATTTCCAAGCTATCCATCCATACCATAATTGACCCGAATTTCCAATCTTGTCATGGCGTTTAAGAACGCGGCGTTTGTGGACGATGGCCGTGGCTTTTCCGGGATATGTTTGGGAGACCAGGGAGACATTTGGTAATTTGATATGGTGTTGGCACTCGATTTGAGATCGAAGCTACATCTGGTCCGCGGGATGTAAAATATTTAAATTGGGTATTGCCGAGTTGCAGGATAAGAAAAAGACACAAATCAATAGGGAAGCTGGAGCGTACGAGTACCAGTTCGATAAAATAAGGAACGCTTGAATGCAACTCACCCAAGTTACTGGGTTGGCGGCTCAAGCCCCCATTGGCGACAAACTTTTGGGTAATCTCTAACCTTGCCCATAAGGGAGCTTCCCCTGATTGAGATCATACCATATCTGAGCCAAATTTCCAATCTCATCGTGTTAAGAATGTAGCGTTTGTTGATGGTGCCCGTGGCTTTTCGGGAGTATGTTTGGGAGAGCAGGGAGAGAATTGGCAATTCGATTTGGTTTTCGCACTCGATTTGAGCTCAAGTTACTAAAATATATTTTAGGAAGTGCTTGCGTTCTCCTAGGCAATCCCTTAAGCCCAGATCGAAACTATTTAAAATTAAAATCCTGCAAACTTTGTTACACTCCTGTATTGTAGGAAGCCCAATATCGACATGGCCATGATTGGCGTTGCAGGTCCAAAGAGGAAAGGAAATAGGGAAGGAGCTTACATAATTTAATTGGGCAAATACAATCGGACTCAATTAGGAATAATTTCCAAGTAGCTCATTAGCGTGCTCAATCGGAGGCACGTTTAGCTGCTCGCTGTTGCTGCTACTCTTATCGAGACGGGTTGGATGAGGATCGACCTGAGGTAGTCTTTCGTCTCACGATCCGGAATCCCGTGGCCATCCCCGTACTGATAGAACAGCTGCGACGCCCGTGCGAGGTTCAGGCACGCGCCGATGAAACGCCTCAACCCCAACCTCGACCCTGAGAACAGGTTGTGGCCGAGGGCGTCCTCGTTCATCTGTTCCCAAGCTTCTCGCACCAGTCTCTTCAGGTGATGTCGTGTTGCCTCTTCAGAAGCTCCGGTTTCATTCATATAGCACTGCAGCGACTTGAAATTATCTCCCCTCGCCAACTCGGCCTACATAAACACATTTTCCTCCATCATCTAAGTCATCGTAACTCGGACTGTGAAATCGGGCGATCGACATGATAGAGACTTACCGATGAGGTGCTCAGATCGTTCGTGAGTTGAAGAATCAGGGAGGAGCAATACATAACGTTGGGGATGCTGCATAAGTATTCTAGGGTCTCTTTGGACAGCTTGTCTGAAGTGGTGAAGTAGGAGCAGAACAACACAACATGTCCTCCTATTGATGTCACTGAAGCGTTGAGATACTCCTTGAGTGATGGTTTGTAACCCTCGTGATACCACTTTGCTTCTTCTAACCATGCCTTACCTTGATTTACCCACTGGAGAAATTGGAAAAGGAAGAAAAATCAAGAAAAATCTGTGTGATCCCTAGAAATGTTAGTAAAAGGGAAACTGGTTATTGGAATATTTACTTAAAATAGATTGGTATAAGAGAATGCACTGGTTAATAGGGGCACAAATCGGTCTCGGTCTAATCCAGGAACTGGATTGGACCAAACCGAACCGCCCAGTTCTGGGGGGTTCCCAAGGGGACCGGTCCGGTTCCGATTCCAAAAATTTGGAATAGGGAATAACTGGTCCCATTCCCGAAACGTACTGGCCAAGATTTCTCGATTTTTTTTTATTACGAAGCAAACTCATTAGGGTAAATTACTTTTTTCTTTTAATGTTGAAGAAGAAGAAGAAGAAGAAGAAGAAGAAGCAGGAGGAGGAGGAGGAGGTGGTGGCGGAAACCGATCCATTAGATAGTGTGAAGTTAACTATTATTGCTTTATTCAAAAGAAACAAAACCAGTCCAGATTTTGCATCCTGGATAATAATTGACAAACAACAACGTGTTAAGATGCAATTACTAATTCAAGAATGATGGCTAACTTAGCGACATACCAATCTGTGTAAGTAGGGAATGATGTTGAAGCCTCTATCTTTCACCGTCCAATAGCCAATTTCATTGGTAGTGTTGTACATGGCAAGGAAACAAGTTCTTATCGTTGGAGGAAGCTTGTCGATTTCCGAGATATCCCATCTACAACATTTGCATTACGAGCATGACATTACTATCGATTCATTTTACTAGTTTATACATAAAATCTTGAGAAAACTAAGATAATATCATGCACAGACCTCTCAATGAATGTTGTCAAGAGCTGGAGTTCTTCCCATGTACCAAAAATGTCATAAACATCGTCCATCAATGTGATCATACACGTGACCTTGGTGCTCATCTCCCTGAAAACTCCGAATTGCGGTTCGTAGACCATTAGAGCATTCCATAAGTAATGTTCCATTAGTCTATCCCGGCAAAAATCCATCTTGTTCAACCCTAAATTCACCCACCACCTGAAAGAGATTGAAGTTCAAATGATAAGAACATATGAGAATTAGAACTATTAAGGTTGTCATTGCATTTTGCTCGAAGGGCGGGCTTGATACAATTTGTGTAAAAACCTTAGGCAAAATTTAAAGTTACTTTCTTGAACTGAAGTCCGAAAAGGGTACCAACGAAAGTCACCTGTGTAAATAAAGAGTTGTTCAAATATAAAATGGTTAATATTGAAAAACCCCAAATTGGTACATCTGTGATAAATTAATCGCAAATTAATTTTTAGGTCGTCAAGAACTCCAAACCGGTATACCTGTGACAAAATTATTCCAAATTGATATAGATTTGCATGTGGGCATGCCATGTTAATTGAGTTAATGTTATGTGTCATTTAGCTCAATCATTTCATGGTAAAATTTGCCAGAAGCTAATAGAGAGTAAATATGTTACAAGTGTACCACTTTAGGGTTTTTTGTGACTCAAAAATTAATTTGGGATAAATTTATCACAAGTGTACCGGTTTAGGATTTTTGATAGCTCAAAAATTAATTCAGGGTAAATTTATCACATATATACAAGTTTGAGATTATTCATGGTAATAATCCTATATAAAAGTAAAAAAAAAATAATAATAGTTGGAAGGGACCTGTTGGACTCAGTAGTATGAGGAAGGCCTGCAAAGTCTTCATTTACAAGGCCCATCTATACATTAATTTGTTTGATATTGAGTTTTGTCTTTTTTGGGCTATACAAATGGGGAAATTACCAGCAATGGAAATCGGGTCAGTTTGACTTGATTTTTAAGAAGAAAATCGAAGTTGTAGTGGGTCAAAACTGCGACCATCTAAGTGCGTGTGCTACAAGACTAAGAATGCGTTTGGTTTAGCATTTGCAAAATATTTTGAAAAAATGCAAAAAAAATTTGGTAAGCTATGCTTTGAGAAGCCCTTTAGGTGATTAATTTAAGCTTTTTATTCGAAAGTACCTGGCTAATTTGCTGACTTCGTCTCTATAAACCGACTGCACTATGTTGAAATCAAGCTTAGCCAGATCGAGCAAGACGGGGCTCGAGTGATCGAGCCGATCTTCCTCGTACATGTCCATGAACCATCTGGCCTCCAATCTGTTGGGCCTCCAGTGAACGGGCATGTCCAAAGCGTGATCTATCCTTTTCGACCAGACACCGTCTCCCTTGAGATTTTCCAAACATGCAGATGAGAAAGTCCTGGCTTCATCCATGATGGCTTCGCCTGTGAATCCATAGAAGGATGCTTCATACAGGCTCAGTAAACCCTTGACGTCTTCCCTCAGGGATTCTTGGAAACCGCTTGCATCTTTTGTCATGAATCTTTCGAACACGCCTGCGCATAAGAGCAACGTGTTTTTGTGTGTACTCTTCACTAAATGGTGTGTATATATATCTTCAAATGATATTTCGCTTGTGAATGATGATACCTTGCTCCACGGTGAAGCCGTTTTGGCGGAGAAGCCTAAACCGAAGCGCCGTGGCGTGGAGATCACCGTCGAAAGCCCAATACCTATTGGTCGTGCCATTTGTAATGGCTTGCAATGCGTTCTTGATCTCCTCCTCGAAGTGGTATCCCAATCCTAGCCGTTGGACCGCGTCGATCTGCTCGAGCTTCTCCACCCAAGGCATTTCGCTGCAAATCAAATCCTTCACGTCTTCCTTTATCTTCGTGACCCTTTCCATGTATTTCTCCTCCTGCATCGCCCTCGAGTTCACCATTTCGTTCTCTCCCCATTATTTTAATAGTCAAAAGAACGTGAAACAATCACATGAAAAAGCACTCCATTAGCATTCTAGTAAGTTAGTGTCGTGGTTACCCTATATTCACTTCTGAGTGACTGAACAAAGCTGTAGTCCCAAGCGCTCGGCCGGAAGTTTGCAGTTCGCCTCTTTGAGCCGCCGATCACCAAGTCGCTGATTACACCGCAGGCCGCCATGAGTTGGTGGTGTTGGTGGTGGCTGAAAGGTTATAAGGAGACGAGAGAGAATGTGGAGCGTGAGAAGGAATATGTTTGTTGCTGGCTGATGAGCTTGATGTGAAGTTCCAGGCTTCAGCACTTCTATTTAAAGAGATGTTCCATGCGAAGGACCCAACACAGTCGCCCTTATTTCGGATGCATTATTTGTTAGTCCTTCACTAGCTAGAAAATTAAAAAATTGGAAAAATGTTTTTCGAAAGATGATTGGTCATATTAGTTAAAAAAATTAGTCAATAGAAGATGTTCTCATCATTGACAATAATTTATACCCAACTATTTTCGTAAATGATGAAAATATTTTTCATTCATTTATTTTTGTAAGCAATGCAAACTATTATTTAATTTTAAATTTTTCATGAAACAAATGCATCATAAATCAGCTCGTAATAAACTTTTAGAAGACACTTCTTATGAACTGGACCTAAGTATGTCCTTAAAGTGCTTCGTCTGAACTCTAAAACGTTAAATTCGGGGGTATTCTCATGAGAGAGGGAAGAAACACTTTATCCCTAATTGGGGGGCTAGGTATGCAAGTATTGGTACGTTAAAATGAGGAACATGATCCTATCACCTCGTTGGATGTGTATGCCTGGATAGGCATGGTGGCCCTAGTTGGAAGCTTTAGCTTCCCCTACTTTGGTGAAGTACTATTAGTAACCACTAACAAGAATACAAAGCAAGCTCTTGGCTACCGCGGGTTAATGACGGCCAGAAGTTGCGTGCTTGGTGGCAATGGTCCGCCTAAATTCAACGCGTTAAGCACATAACTTAATGGCATATCGAAAATTAAACTAACCCTAATTCTCCTATGGAAAGAGGATATTTTCGAGTTCTGGTAAGTTAGCCAGCATTTTTTGATTCTTTCGAGCGCGCCCATCAGACATGAAACTCCATTTAAAGTCGTAAAGTAAAGCCGCAACGAGATTTGATTGATTCAGTCCACTCGATCTTTTCCTTTTCGGACAACGGTATCGGATATATATATATATATATATATATATATATATATATTAAATTTTCGTTGAGTTTTGAATTCCCTACATCTATCTAGAAAGCTTGAAACAATTAGTGTGATAAGACTTCCACGGGTGGAGTTCAATGTTCAACCATTCCGCAAGCGACCTAGGTTGACCAACTCTCCACCGCCGCCACCTTAAACAATTAATGATTAGACTTCCATGGAAATGAATTTCAAAATTCGTGATACGTGCTCGTACAGATAAAAGGTTTGTTTGATACCAGGGAAATACATTGAAAGAGTCATAAACTCATTTTCTTTGTACTAATTAACTTTGAATATTGCTTCCTTAAACAATTAATGATAAGACTTTATCGCGATCGACCTCCGATTTTTTTAAACATCAAAAAGGGGATCTCGCCTAGTACGCGCTAAGTCTAAGTTCGAGACTTAACTCGTGTTCTCCCAAGCCGATATCATATCGCGACTTAGGGTTTAGATTTTTAATCTGCAAGTGATTTTTATCTAGGAGTCGCCACTAATCAGTTTGGATGGGTCGATTAGACACCCAAGCAAGACAATGAGAGAATTGCTTACTTCTGTAAATCAAAGATTCTGTGAGTTCGGAAACTTGGTTACACTAATTAAGTTACTAGTGCCTTTTCAATACCTTTCATCCTATTCATTTCAGAAAATGTTTGTTAGACAGTTTGAATTGATTTTAGGACCTGTCTCATAATATGTGAGTTAATCAAGCGAGTGCACAAGCATTAGTGATTAGCAGTTAAGATAGATATGTAGCCGAGAGTTCTAATTCTAACTAAGGCAACAACATTCAAAACATGGCAATTGATGCAATTACATTCTAATTAAAAAAATGCATAATAATAATACAACAGTAATAAAAATAACATGCAAAACACTACCGCATAGCTCTATAAGATTATCCGATTTAGACATAATTATTAATCAAATAATTCACATAATTTAGGGATATATTCAAAAATGCTAATTTTAAAACTATTTCCTAATTTTAAGAGAAATATAAAAACGATTTTTTAAATATTTTTTATTTAATAATAATAATAACAAAACATGATTATAAAAAAATTAATTTTAATTAATTTTAAATTTTCTTAACTTTTTATTAAAAATAATAAAATATTAATATAATAATAAACCGAGTCGGGTCGGAGGTCTAGGTCGGTCAAAACTGACCTAGTCAATGGATCCGACCCAAAGTCATTGACTTGGGTTGGATCTTTGGATCCAAATCGACTCAGGGTCAACTCGAGTCTTGACCAACCCGAATCCGACCCGAATCCTCCCCAGCGACCTAACTCCCCAGTTTTTCTCTTCTTCCACGGCCTCACCTTAGCACTTGTGGTGTTCCACCTGCCTCGGCCGTACGCCGACGCCCGAGCCACCGTCACCTCACCACCATGATCCAAACCCAGCATCGCTCCTCCGCCCGTGTCGCCACTGGCTCAACTCACCCCAATGCCGAGCTCGACGCCTTCTTCCTTAGCCACAATGCTTTGCCTCCCCTGTTCCGCGGTCTCAACGGGGACAACCGGGACGAAGGGCCTCGTCTGTCTCAACCTAGCGATGCACCCGTTCTGCGCCGCCTTGGTGGTTCCCCAATCGAAAGCTCAACTTCAGTCTGGCCAGTCACCACCGCAAGTCGAGACTCAGCTCAGCCTGACCCGGTCACTTCAAGCTCCACGCCCGGCTTCAACGTGGCCTCTTCTCGACACGTAGACACACAAAACGCTACCAATAGGCTCCCATCGTGTGTGATGATGCTCGAACCACTCAACACCGGCCAAACAGACGACCAAAAAAATCGAATCTCATCATCTAAATTTTTTTTTTGCTAAAACCCATCTAGGCGTTTTGTTGAACACTTGGTGGGCGCTAGAAAAACTAATGACTTTTGGCTCAAAGGAGGTTCAAACATGAGCGGAAGCTCTCAACACGCAAACAACAACACTCCCAATAGATAAACGAAGGACGAAATGGGGGCGGAGCTCAGGTGAACCGGACAGCCACGAGCCCCAATTCGGCATGCCCAAAACATAGCAAATTTGGAATCGGAAAAAGGCAAAACAAGGGTTTTGGGCGGAGCTCGGGTGAGGCTTGCCGCGGCAAAGATGTGATGGTCATCAGCGAGGGCCTTCCTCCTCTGGTTCTCTCTCTGCTCAGCTCTCTTTGTATCTCTCACTCCTCTCTCGATCTCTTTCCTGAATCGACCCCCCGTTCTCCTCTCTCTTCATCGACCTTTATAGGGGCCACCTGCCCCTCCCCTGAAATCATCGCCTTAATGGTCCCCCAACTGTTTTCTACTCGATTGACTTCGGTGGCTAGACTTGCGTGGTGGAGCGGTTTCTTTGCATCTATCCCAGGCGGCTAATTACAGTGACAGGGGAAGGAAGGAGGAGAGAGGGAGAGAAGCCGGTTGTGGGGGGGGGGGGAGGGGGCGGAAAGAGGGAGCGGGCTAGGCCAGGCCCAGCTTACGCGAAAGGAAAGGAAGAGAGGAGATAGTCGAGTCGGGCCGGCCTTGGCTCGACCCGATCTGATTTTTTTTTCAAATTTATCATTATTATTTAAAAAAGAAAAAAAGAAAAATGCATTGTAATAGTGCAAGGTGTACCTATGTCTATATGCAATGCAACTGAAATTAAAAATATTTTTTTTAGGAATTAAAAATTTAATTCGTAATTTTTGCATAATTAATCTAATTGGGCAATTAAAAATAAGTGTCAACAGCTACCTTTTTTTGAAGATGAGCTCGCAAAGGTTGAGTTCGTAGAGGTTGAGTTCGTAGAGGTTGCATTCAAAGATAAAATGACACCTGATTTTGGCCCTTGTATGTTCAATGGATGCTATTTTTTGCGGGACCATAGGTCCCATTTTTTATAATACGATATAAGATGATGCGTGTTAAAGCAAATAAAGATATACATGAGGTTACTTACCTTGCCAGGAGGGTTGAGTAATTCCAGATAGTTGATATTGTGTGTCTAGGACCAGAACCTGTCTTTGATTGCCTTAGCAGGGGAAATGGTTTGTCTAGGACCTGAATTATCTTTGGTCACATTGACGGAGATTTAGTTTGTCTAGGACCTAAACCTATCTTCAGTCGCCTTGATGGAGATTGCTTTATCGAAGTACCTGCATCTTGTCAGAGGCACCTAAAAAGGCTTAATGTGAACAGAAGGGGTCAATCCCATATTCGGGAACTACCATAAACATCGTAGGTACTTAGTAAACAGAGGGATCGGTCCAATGTTCGGTTTTTGCCTATTTAGTACCCAAATCTTTCTTCGAGCGTAGCACATGACGATGAAAGTTCTTGCTTGGTATCCAAATCTTTTTGTTTAGGCTCACCGTATAGCGATGAAAGTGCTTGCTTGATACCTGAATCTCTTTGTTCAGGCGCATCGCAGGGCAATGAAGGTGCCTGTTTAGTATTTGAAATTTTCTTGGGACGCACCATAGGGTGATTGAAGATGCCTATTTAGTATCCGAAACTTTTCTTTGGACACACCACAGGGCGATGAAAGTGCTTGCTTTATACCTGAATCTTTTTGTTCGGGCGCACTGCAAGGCGATGAAAGTACTTGCTTAGCATCCAAACTTCTCTTCAGACGTACCACAAGGTGATTGAAGTGCTTGTTTAGTATCCAAACTTTTTTCTGGACGCACCACAGGGCCATTGAAAGTGCCTGTTTAGTATCAGAACTTTTCTTCGAATACACCACAGGGTAATTGAAAATGCCTGCTTAGCCCTCGAAACTGCCTTCAAGCGCACTACAGGGTGATGAGTGCTTGCTTAGTCCCTAAAGCTTTCCTCAAGCATACCATATGGCGATGAGTGCCTGCTTAGTACCTGAATCTTTTTGTTTGGGCACATTGTAGGACGATGAAAGCACCTGCTTAGTATCCAAACTTCTCTTTGGACGCACCACATGGTGATTGAAGTGCCTATTTAGTATCCAAATTTTTCTTCGGACGCACCACAGGGCCATTGAAAGTGCCTATTTAATATCCAAACTTTTCTTCGGACGCACCACGGGGCAATAGAAAGTGCTTGCTTAGTCCCCAAAGCTTTCCTCGAGCGCACCATGGGGCGATCAATGCCTAGTGGGTCCTTGCCAGCAGGTCTTGAAAAGGACTCCAGTAAGCAAAAGCGTACTGAGTCAGCTCCACTTAGGAAAATATTCAAGAGTCTTTGGGACGTCTTTAGAGACAATCCATACGTCTAGCGCTCTTTGAGTCTTTAAAGACATTTTATCTGTCAAAGACGATTAGAGCAAATATGCATGCATTCATCAAGAATATAGACAAACTAGGCTATTTCAGAATGCGCATTTCAAAGCTCAATGAAGCTATAGATAACTCAGTTAAAGCTCATGGATGATGGTTTTGCCATGTTTGCATCGCCAAATATCCACTGAGGATAATTATCAATGAGATAATTTTCGCTCGAAAGGTGGACTTCTCAATATGCTAAACAAGAGACCTTCAGTCAGAAAGAACTTTCCACTCGCTTTCATTGAAAATAGGTTGTTTGTCCCGACCATTAATGCGGGAATATCGAAAACACTTAATCTGACCGTTATCACATCAACAAGGGTTTGAGTTGTCTCGTAAGCGGTATGATCCAACCAATCTGAGAGGTTTTTATCAGGATCGTAATGTAGGCTTGGTCAATGGCTTAACAAAGGAGACTATCCAAGTCAAGGCCATGAAAAAAAAATACTCCGTAATCATCTCCAGATTTACAAGTCAAGAATCCTGTAAAATGAGACAGAAGTAGTCTTGCTCGCACTTCTTCGAGAGATGTTTATAAATATTTGAACTTTATGTTAATTCAGGTGTCCTAGTCAGAAAAGACTTCATAAGGAACGTAACGTAGGCTTGGCTCACAGGTTGAGAAACAAAATGATTGTGGGGCTAAAAAATGTGTATAAGGTGAGAGTTCGCGATCATGTTAGCATCGTCACCAGTCTTCTTATTCACCTTCAGGATCTCCTTTGCAAACTTTCCCAAGTAATTTTAAGTTTTGGTTTCTTGGACCTTTGTCCAACAATTGCAATTTTGATTAGGGATATATGTTTCTTCACAATCGAAATTCATTTTTTGATTGCTTTTTGATTATAGGCATTTGCCTTACTTTTACCAGACACACTACTTTTTTATGCCCCTAGTTTTCAGGATTTTTATTTATTTATGGGCATTGACCTTACTTTTACTAGGCACACTGCTTTTTCACGTCCTTCATTTTTATTTTTTTCATTTCATCATTTTTTTTGCTATTCTTTTGGTATTGTCAGGAATTAGCCTAGACAAGTTTGAATAAGACCATATTATTAGGCTCTTGGGGTCTTCATCTTTATCCGACACTTTGGACCATAATGCTTGAACTGTGGTGACCTTTACGTTGCTCCAATGTCGGGATGCTCACCAATTAAGTTCGTATGAAATGAAATTGCCGGTTCAATTGGGCTAACAAGGGATATAAGTGTATGGAATAAAAAAAGAATTACTCTTCGTCATACTAGGGCACTTAAAATATCGTGAAAGTTTAATTGCAATAATAACATTCAAAGATTGATGCAAGTGAGAGCCAAAAAATTTTTACTCATTTTTCTCACCTTGCGATGCCGACTTACCTCCAATTGCCCCAGTATGGAGTAATTCTTGACATGGGTAATCTGAAAGGAATCTTCTAGTGTATGGGCTCAAAATGATTAAACAAATGATCATTGGTAGTGTATAGGGCAGAGAAATGAATTGCTTCTCATTATTTTGGCTACCGTACCTTGTGCGAGAAGTCCTTTTACCTTGCAGACATTGAATCTTTTCACTCGTCTCACCAGGGATCAGTACATGGGGATGTGTATGGACTTGTGCAAGTAGTCCTTTTACCTTGCAGACATTGAATCTTTTCACTCGTCTCGCTAGGGATCAGTACATGGGGATGTGTATGGACTAAGGTTTTCCTTTCGTCATCCTGACACTTCTTGTTCAACATACCCGAGTAGTTCGACATCATTCATCAAATTGTCAAAATTTTCATATGGAATTGATGAATTAGACAGGTAAAATTAGGAACTAGAACACTACAAATACCAAAACTTATGTACAGCACTCACTTTAATGTCAAAAGTTTCCGCCGGATCACTTAAGTATCAAATTTTTTTGACAAATAATCACTTAAGTGCCAACTCTAGTCATTTTGGCCGGAAATCCGAGGTGGCATTTTTTTTTCATTTCTGAAGCCGATGTAGCTTGCTAGAGGATGAGTCAACATGTACAGTCAGCATTTTTTATTTTAAATATTTTTTTCTTTTTCTTTCTTTTTTCCTTTCTTTTCTTTTTTTCCTTTTTTCCCCTCGCCGACCTGTTGCCAGTGGCCAGGCTAGCCATCGGCGAGCCTGAGAAAGGTTGGGCAAGGCCGGCGAAGGGCGGCCTCACCTGTCATCGGCGAGGGATGGCCTCGTCAGATCTGGGTGAGGCGACCCTTGCCGGCAACAGGTGAGGCTGCCTAGCCAACCCTCATTAGATCTGGGCAAGGCCAGCCCTTGTCAAATCTAGGCGAGCCCAGCCTCGCCCATGGCCGGCGAGGGGCGGCCTCGCTTGTCATTGGTGAGGGATGGCCTCGCCAGATCTCGCCGGCCATGGGCGAGGGTCGGCCTCACCTATCGTCGGCGAGGGCAGCCTCACCCAGATTGGGCGAGGGCAACTCTCACCAAACCCTTCCCGGGCTTCACCGGTGGCCGGCTCGACCACCAGCAACCGGCCGGTGAGGGGAGAAAAGGAAAAAAAAAAAAGAAAGAAAAGGAAAAATAATTATTTAAAATAAAATTTTTTAACTGTACATGTTGACTCATCCTCCGGCGAGCCACATCGGCTTCAGAAATTAATAAAAAATTGCACGTCGGATTTTCGGCCAAAATGACTAAAGTTGGCATTTAAGCGATCGTTTTTCAAAAAGTTTGGCACTTAAGTGATCCGACAGAAACTTTTGGCACTAAAGTGACGTCATACACATGTTTTGGCACTTGTAGTATCCCAGTTGCGGTAAAATTACCATGCAAAATTCCTTTTCAAAAGACGTGTTATACATTTGGGGAAGGATTAAGTGTTTATTTGCTTTAAATTACTTCGTCTTTATTTGCTTCTTTCTACTCTTATAAAAAAAAGAGTTTTAAGGGAAATACTTACCTGTGCTGTAGCGGCAGCGAGGCAAACCTGCCAGGTAATAAGAAAGATTATGTTAATGAATGGCTCTTTGAGAGACGAAAATTAAAAACGATACAACATTACCCTTCATATGTCAACAATTGACATTTGAGTTTAAATTGACAATTTCTTGAGCTTCCTCGAATGTCAATAATATATGTCGAAAATGAGCTCATGTTAGAAATAAGATAATTGAGGATAAATTGAGAACGATACAAATTACCCTTCTTCCATTTTACCTTCAAAGCTAGCAGAGTTTTTTATTTTAATACTTCTTTCATGATTGCTCTTGAAGCTTGAATGAAATCCTCTGTAGCTAAGGGTGCTCCCAACTAGGCAGTCCTATTCTCGGTGCATTCTATATCAGTATGGTCTCGGCACCTTAAGGAGCTTTTCAGGAATCCTCTGATTCCTGACTGCACAGGGCACGTGTAATTGCTTGCATGGGGATCTTCACGGCAAAGTTAATTTCTACTTTAAATGTCTTTGACTGATATGTGTATGACTACCGTCGAAACTTTCATAATTGTCAAGATTAGCATTGGCGCCATTTTGTCGCATGCAAAGTCCTTTCCAGCTGCTTGTGCTAGATCTATATTCAAATTCGTCCTATATAAAAGGAAATGATATGTTATTTCTATGCTGAAGTGGATGAACTTTAGAAAGAAAATACACCTTTTTTGATGGACTGGGGGGAATTCCATGCCCCCTAGTCTACCCTTCCAATTAAACATTTCCTGCATTTTAAAGGAAAAACATGTTAGCAGTTTGTACAAACTTAGGCTAGGACAAGAACGAGATATATCCTCTTAGTTTTTCATTATGTTTTGTTTGAGAGGTTCCATCACTTGCACTCAATCCGGCTCCCTAGCACGTCAGAGTCTTGCATGCTCTTCAGTTCGTCACTTTCTTGTACGAGATGATGTTCTGCTCATCGTAAAGTCATGGAATGCTCAGCACTCCATCTGACTCTCTAGGACTGATATCTCACACTAGTAATAATGAGATTTGCCCCACATTTCATCTTGAAGGTTAGATGATCTTTGTTTGGCTTGCCCTAATCGGATTAGCCGATCTGCAATCACCACTAGGGTTTGATGTATTCTTCAGTTTATCACCATCATTGGGACTTGATCTATCATTTCTAAATGCCCCTTCATAATAACAAAATAAAAAGGGAATATGCTTTGAGACACGAAATGAGCAAGTTAGAAAAAAAAACAAGGCTATGAGCATGCATATTTTCTACCACCATTCTTTTCGGTCTTTCTGGAAAATGATAAAATGTTCGTTTTATTTTCAAAAGTTTAGAAACGAGGAAGCATAAGGAAGCCCGAGCCTTAAAACACTTTCCTTTACATGGCTGGATATCATTAACGGACCGGTTTGAGATACTTCCTCAGGCACTCAAAACATTATTTATTTATAACAAGTGGATTTACAACCTCAGGGAAGGAAGAGTTCAAAAAGACATTTCTTCCAACAAAAATGACGACAAAAAATAAAATATAAGGATAACCTCTTTTTCAGGGATTCATGCGAAAGGGTGAGAGAAGTTCCACTCAAGCGGGCTTATACTCATTTCCTCCACCGGTCTAGAATGAGAAAGCTTTCTTGTCCAGCAAACTCTAAATTCAGCGCTTAAGAGTATAGCACTCAGGAGTTGAATGCCCTACCTCACCAATATGATAGTCACACTTCTTGGATGAATCATAATTGGAGAAGTTCTTAGGATGAGGACACATCAGCTCGGTAGAGAGTAAGCCCTTCTTCCGGAGAATTGCCAGCACTTGAAACGGGGATCAGAGGAGTAGAGTGAACTGCTTTTTGTTACTTCGCCTTTGGGGCGGCTGGCGGTCTGAAGTTGATTGTTGCCCACCGCTCATCTGAATTGTCGAGGGAGGATGAGCAGTATGGGTGTATGTGAAATCCACATATGCAAAGAGCTCATTCTCCTTTTTCGTGTCCAGTCCATTACTTGTCAGGGCAGGGTCAGTAAACCACCCTTCGCGCAATTCCATCTCGATGCATTTTCTTATTGGAATAAGCTGGTTAAGTGACTCGGCAGTGACACTAACTAGGTAGTGTCTGTATTCATACGAAAGAGACTTAATGAATAGTTTTAGTTATTCATGGTCAGGAAGTTCTGGGGTGAGTTGGGCAGCCAAATTTCTCCATTTGGTGGCATATTCTTTGAACTATTCACTCTTTTTTTTCTCTGTTCATTCGAGGTTGTCACGAGAAAATGTGATGTTGAGGTTAAATTGATACTGCTTGAGGAATGTATTCACAACATCATCCCAAGATTTGAAGGCATATACATCTTTTGATATATACCATGTCAAAGCTGGCCCGATCAAACTTGCTTGAAAGGTATGGATCATAAGGGGTTCATTATCGACATACTGGGTCATTCGCACTGTTGACACCTAAATTTTGACTAACCATTTAGTGATTAATTGCACAGAAAATTAGGGATTAAATTTTAGTCCCTAACAAAAATATTAAAGTTAAATTACATAGCATTTAGTTTTAAGAATATTTATTAAGTAGTTACATTTACATTGGCCTGGTAGCGGATGAGCTTAACAAAATTTAATTGAACTGGAGTTAATGGACTCAAGTATAGAGGTTCTAAACCCAATGGAATTAATTGGATCAAGCCCGTGTGAATTAAAGATTCGGCCCAACTCGTTATTCCCTCAAGTGGTCAAGATTGACATGTGCGTTGCACGTGTGGCACATTGGATTAGGAAATATTGAGAAAATATCATGAAAATATTTGGGTCAAGAAACAATTGGAAAGCAAAGCGTTATCAGAGCAAAGAATAAAAGAAAATATTTGGCTGAGCTGGTGCTGTGCAGACAAAGGGAGGCAAGAAAAGATTTTTAGCATATAATAAATATTGAATGAGAGGTAACGTTGCACGTGGGACATATAGTTGATCTTGAGCAATATATCTTTCTGACAAATATTTGTTATACACGAAGAAGAAAGTCGTCGGGTGGCCTTTCAAATATTCATATTTCCTCTTTTGAAGAACACAGGGATAGAAGCAAAGGGAATTCGGTCAGCATGGGGCATATATTCTGAGCAATATACTGGACACTATCAAGAGGCCTTTACGTTTTCGGTGACGTGAACAGAAAGAAAAAGGTCACAACAAAGGGAAAGAATTAAAATGTAATATATTCCAAACAATCGTAAGAGGAAAGCAGATTTATTCTCTTTCCTCGAAATCCTAAGACCTCCCTACCTATAAAAGGGTCACGTATAGACAAGAGAAGGGGGGAGCTCGAGAATTCCCAGAATAATTTTCAGAAATACGTGAGTGATACACGTGAGATTGAGGGAGAAATAGAGTCGGTAGTGTACGTGTGCAACCGCCGCTGCGTCCACGCCGCCCGACCGCCAAACCCGCGTTGCTCGCGCTAGAGCCGTGCTCGTCACCACTGCTACCTGACGCTCACTATCTCGCCGCCACTGTTTCCCTACGTCTGCTGCACCAACCAGAACTAGCCTCGTTGCGGTCCTCCCGACAACGAAGTAGCTGTAGAGCTCCAAGCCTTGTCGATTCTTCCTTGTTGTCGACGAACTATTTCTATTCCTGTTCTGCTGCTGCTGCATCGAGCCCCCACGACGAGTAGTCTCTACCCCAGCCGTCCCGAGACTCTACGATTGTCAGGCCAAGAGAAGGCCTCGCTGGATCAGCATCATCAAACTTTGGGAGATTCTCAAAGAAATCCACTTGGGGACACTTAGAGATCAATGCAAATCGCACTTGACTAATTTATGCATATTTTCTAAGCTTTTTTGACGTGCTCAGGACCTCCACTAATCGAAGCCGACGACGCTTGTCACACTCCACTTGACGATGACGCCACTGTTTATCTCGGCCCAACGCCGCCATTGTTCTCTAGTCAACGACGGTGCTACGTTCCAGTCCGTTGTTCCCATCACTGTTGTTGCATTGCTCTCCTTTGCACCGAGACGAGCTGCTCGTGATCCATTCCGCAATCCACAAGCCACCGTCCGCCGGTCCAAACTTGAAAAGAAAATATTTGAATTAGGTAAAAGTCTCATCTAATTTGTTTTCTAGTATGTTGTTTCCTTGTTTAAAATATTACAACCTTGTGTGAATCTTTTAGCGATAGTGCTGTATCCATGAAATTCCCGAGTAAACTTTAAATTAGGAATTATTTCCTAATTTCACAACGTGCATATGATTGACAGTCCGATTTCATGCCCGAAATATGACTCGCGATCGCACGGAAAATCATCAATCCGATCTCCCGCCCGAGATATGATTCGTGATTGCGTGAAAAATTGGCCAATCCGATTCTCATGCCCGGGATACAATTTTTCAATCTATTGTTCTAAATTTAAATGGTTGTCGGTAATATTTTGTGATATGGTGCCGTTTATTTTTTTAAATAAAGAAAATCCAAAAATATGTTAGTTAGGATTTCAATTAGAAGCTTTGCATGTTTAGGGAACCCTAAATGTATCTAGAAGATAGGATAATTATTTAATTTAAATTAGGACTTGAGATGATTTATTTCCTAGTTTCAATTAGGTATTATTCTAATCCTATTAGATTATTTAGGTTATTTTTAGATTCCGAATTTCTATGAAAATCCCAAAAAAAGAATGAGTTACCTTAAGATAGATTAGAATAGACCGCATTCTTAATTTGAGTAATGTTTAATTTCGAATTTTAATAAAAAATACCAAAAAAGAAGTTGTTAGATTGCATGTTATTTTAGGCATTTTTTATTCCGAATTTCATTGAAAAAATACCAAAAATAAATTATTTGTCCGTCATTAGAATTAGGTCACGTCGTCGCATGACATATAGTTTGCATGTTAGGCTACATTAATCGTATGTTAATTTTTGCACGTCATTACATATAGGTTAGCTTTCATTTAAATAAGTGAAAATCCTAAAAAATATTGAGTGAACTGCTTGTTAATTAGAAATCATATTAGGATTGTTGAAGTGATTTTCTAGCTAACGACGCAGATGCTTACGTTGCTTCGAGGTAAGTAATTCTCCCAATCTTGCAATTTATTTAATGCTTTGATTATTGGGTGTTACTTTGGTGGTTTGCGCACCCGCATGATCACCTCACATGCTAGTGACTAAGTTAAAATGGATCTAGACTGCATGCATAAACATTTTTTGAAAAGAAAAGGTACCGAAAGGGCGTTGGACTAGATCTAGCGTAACCAAATCCCCGAGTTTAGAATCTCTGATTCGTAGGAATAAAACATATCTCTCTATATTTTATTTAGGTTTCTAATCGACTTACTACAAATAGATTAGTGGCGACTCCAAGCATGAAAACTTTCGCATGTTAAAAACTTAAATCCTAAGTTGCGAATTGGTAGGGCTTGGGAGGGTCCGAGTTAAGCTTAATCTTAATAATCCATTAGCCTGAGAAAATTTAGGTCGCGACACGCACATGATACATGTGCAAGTGGTGCTTGGGGCATGAGGTGTGATTATATTTCTTGAATTCTGACATCTTGAATTTTTCTGGCACCTTGAATCTTTTGTACACAGACAGGTCAAGTGGGATAGAATGCTGCGGGCCTAGTAACTATTTTAACATCTCCTCAACCTTCGTAAGGCATATATCATGTTCCGTCAATGGTGCACTCATGGGCTTGGCCTTCTTGATCGCAAGTGGGAGTAGTTCCTCTTCTAGCATAGGCATCTTGCCATTACTGGTTGTGGCTTGATCATTGCCAACGGATGAATGTGGTAGCACCACCTCAATTGATGTAGGCGTGAGAGTGAGTTTGCCATGAATGGACTGCACTTGCTTCGTGAGATTTTAGATTGCGTTGAGGATTAGCTACATCTCGTTTTCCATGTTAGTGAGACTGATCGACATGTCTTGCTCAGCCATTTTTGCCTGGCAAATTGGTATAATTCGTAACTACCTGTTTGAAAAAAATGACAACGAATGAGTATAAGACCTCATAAGGGATTAGTCCATGACTTAGTCTAGTATGTATATAGCTATCACGTATTTTTTATTTGCAAAAAATAAAAGAAGCAAAATTATTTATTTATTTATATATATTTTTACAACAACAACAACATAGGGCGCGAATGACAACCATTCTGCTCCAGAAACAATTCCTAGAACATAAATAGATTTTTCTATTTTTGTTTCCAAGATGAGTTTCTAAGAAAAGAAACCCATTTGATAACGATAAAAAATTTCTATATCTGGAATAGAAACCTGTTTGATAATAGCATAAAATTTCTATTTTCTAGAACAGAAACCTGTATGATAACAACATAAATTTCTATTTCCAGGAATAGAAATCCATTTTTTTAGAACCCCTTTTGGGGTTAAACCCCTTTTAGGGTTTTTTAGGGTTAAAACCCCTTTTAAATTCCTAAACTAAGGAGTATTCAAAAATACCATTTGGGCACCTCAAAAAATTTAAATTTCACTCAAAGTGGTTGGCCATAGGTATTCTAAGTCATCTTGTAAAGTTTTAAAATTTTTTATTATTTTTTATTATTTTTGAAAAAATTAACCAAATTTCCTTTTTTCCCAAAATCTGACTTTTTTTATTTTTTTGGAAATTTTTATGAATTTTTCTGGAATTTCAATTTTTATGGATTTTCTGAATTTTTTTAGATTTTTAGAAATTTTTCGGATTTTCTAAATTTTTTATGAATTTTTTGATTTTTTGATTTTTTTTCTTATTTTTTAAATTTTTTTAGATTTTTTTTATTTTCCCATCGGGAATGAACGGGACCGAACCGGATCGAATCAGTTTGAGAAAGAGATGTGTTTTGAAGAGAGAAGACAAGTTTTTTTAAAAATGGTTTTCATTTCTCGTCTAAAAACAGAAAACCTACTCTTTTTTTTGTTCTGATTTTTGGTCTAGAACCAATTTTGGAACAAAAAGTTGTTCCAGAAATAGAAAAATGGAATTATATTATCAAACGGATTTCTGTTCCAAACCTGCTTTTGGGAACATAAAACTGGTTCTGGACAGTAACATAATGGTTATCATTCGCGCCTCTAGTTGCCGTCTTCGGGGTTCGAACCCCTGTCTTTCAAACCTCCTTCACTCCCAGATACCACTAGGCCGAGGCGCTGGTAGTGTTACCGAGGTGCGCCCTTTTTTATTTATACACAATTTTCTCCCTTTTTTGAACATGATAAGAAATCGCATGGGAAAATAATTATTTGTAATGTGTTTATAAAAATAAATGCATGAGTTGGAAGTAAATATTATAAAAAAGTTTTAGTGATTATTTCTTCCAAAATGGCTACAGTATTGAATCCATAACTAAACTAGACTAATCATGGATTGACCGGGACATACGAAGATAAATAAATTGCAAGGTGCAGAAATAGAAAACTTACTTTACCGGGAACCATGGCAATCACAGAAGCATGCACATGAGGAGTGAGGTTCGATTTTTATCTAGACTGGTTCAACAAAGTGAAGCTAAAAGGGTGTCTAACCATCGCAATCTCACAATAGTGGCAAGTCCTTTTAACCTCGGCTAAATCGAAAGGAATATCTTATAGTCAAATGAATAATGGCTAAAGATAAACACTTTACAATTTTTTTAGAAAGAAATTTCGGAGAAAAGAAAGGCAACCTCTACATTGCAAGCTTGCGTTCAAGATCATATCTTTCTTAATACCATCCTAAAATACCCTATCACGGCCCAGATCTGGCAGTATAATTGTGTGTGCAACAGTGTAGTGCTAAATCATGAAAGCATGCACAACAATTCATAAACAATCATCACTTCAAATGTTTAGGAAATGAACACTCACTCCCAAACTCCGAACCTGCAAAACAAGGGGTTAATAAAAACTATGCCCCTTATAACTCACAACTGCAAGAACATTTAACACCTCAAACGTTAGGAACGTACTTGGAATCCTCGCTGCCAAAAAAAAAATGTTTTTGAACAGGATAAAATTTTAGGCCTAAGTCCACTTAAGAAAAACTACGATCCCCAGTGGAGTTGCCATCTGTCCGATTGACCTCCGATTTTTTTAAACATAAAAAAGGAGGTTTCGCCTCGTACGCGCTAAGTCTAAATTCGAGACTTAATTCGAGTTCTCACAAGCTCATATCATATCGCGACTTAAGGTTTAGGTTTTTAACCTGCAAGTGATTTTTATTTAGGAGTCACCACTAATCGATTTGGGATGGGTCGATTAGACACCCAAGCAAGACAATGGGAGAATTGCTTACTTCTGCGAACCAGAGATTCTGTGAGTTCTGCGAACCAGAGATTCTGTGAGTTCAAAGACTTGGTTACACTGATTAAGTTACTAGTGCCCTTTCGGTCCCTTTCATACTGTTCATTTTAAAAAATGTTTGTCAGGCAGTTTGAATTGATTGTAGGACCTGTCTCTTAATATGTGAGGTAATCAAGCGAGTGCATAATCATTAGTGATTAGTAGTTAAAATAGATATGCAACCAAAGATTTTAATCCTAACTAAGGCATTCACATTCAAAACATGGCAATTGATGCAATTACATTCTAATTAAAAAAAATATGCATAATAATAATAATACAACAGTAGTAAAAATAACATGTAAAACACTATCGTATAGCTATATAAGATTATCCGATTTAGACATAATTATTGATCAAATAATTCACATAATTTAGGAAAATATTCAAAAATACTAATTTTAAAACTATTGCCTAACTTTAAGAGAAATAATAAAAAAAGTTTTTTTAATATTTTTATTTTTTTAATAATAATAATAACACGATTTTTAAAAAAATAAAAATTTTAAATTTTTATTAAAAATAATTAAATATTAATATAATAAATAAACCGGGTCGAGTCGGAGGATCCGGGTCGGTTCTGGATCCGACCCAAAGTCGTTGACCCGGGTTGGATCTCTGGATCCGAACCGGGTTGAGGTCAACCCGGGTCGTTGACCCGGGTCATGACCAACTTGGATCTGACTCGAATCCTAACCAACCCAGATCTGACTCGAATCTTCCCTGGCGACCACACTCCCCAGTTTTTCTCTTCTTCCGTGGCCTCACCCTGGCACTTGCGGCGTTCCACCTACCGCAGTCGTACGCTGACGCCCGAGCCACTATCGCCTCATCGCCATGATCCAAACCTAGCGTTGCTCCTCTGCCTGTGTCGCCATTGGCTCAACTCACCCCAACGCTGAGCCTGACACCTTCTTCCTCAGCCACGACGCTCTGCCTCCCTTGTTCCACGATCTCGACGGGGACAACCGGGATGAACGGCGTTGTTCGTCTCGGCCTAGCGGTGCACCCGTTCTGGCGCCGCCTTGGTGGTTCCCCAACCGAAAGCTCAGCTTCAGTCTGGCCAGTCACCACCACAAGCCAGGACTCAGCTCAGCCTGACCCGGTCACTTCAAGCTCCACGCTCAGCTTTAACGTGGCCTCTTCTCGACACGCAGACACACAAAACGCTATCAACAGGCCCCAACCGTGTGTGACGATGCCCGGACCACTCAACGCTGGCCAAAACAGATGACCAAAAAAACCGGATCTCACCTAGGCGTTTTGTCGAATACTTGGTGGGCGCCGGAAAAACCAATGACTTTTGGCTCAAAGGAGGCTCAAACACGAGCGGGGGCTCTCAGCATGCGAACAACGACACACCCAATAGATAAACGAAGGATGGAATGGGGGCGGAGCTTGGGTGAGCTGGACGGCCGCAAGCCCCAATCCGGCATGCCCGAAACAGAGCAAATTTGGAACCAGAAAAGGCAAAACAGGGGTGGTGGGCGGAGCTCGAGCGAGGCTTGCCGCGGTTGAGATGTGGTGGTCGCTGGCAAGGGCCTTCCTCCTCTGGTTCTCTCTCTGCTCAGCTCTCTTTGTATCTCTCACTCCTCTCTCAGTCTCTTTCCTGAACCGACCCCCTGTTCTCCTCTCTCGTCACCGGCCTTTATAGGGGCCACCGGCCACCTGCTCCCCCCCTCCGAAAGTTATCGCCTTAATGGTCCCCCAACTGCTCTCTGCTCTATTGACTTTGGTGGCCAGACTTGCGCGATGGAGCAGCTTCTCCTCGTCTGTCCCAGGCGGCTGATTACAGCGACAAGGGAAGGAAGGAGGAGAGAGGGAGAGAAGCCGGCTGTGTGGGGGGGGGGGGGGGGGCGGGGCGGGGGAAAGAGGGAGCGGGCTGGGTCGGCCCCAGCTCGTGCGAAAGGAAGGGAAGAGAGGAGATGGGTTGGGCCCGCGTGGGGGAAGAAAGGAGAGAGTCGGGTAGGGCCGGCCTTGGCCTAGCCCAATTTGATTTTTTTTGAATTTTTTTATTATTTAAAAAAGAAAAATAAAAATAAATTGTAATAGTGCAAGGTGTACCTATGTCTATATGCAATGCAATTGAAATTAAAAACATTTTTTTTGTTTTAGGAATTAAAAATTTAATTCATAATTTTTGCATAATTAATCTAATTGGGCAATTAAAAATAGGTGTCAACAGACTTTCATGAAAATGAATTTCAAAATTCGTGATAGGTGCTCGTACAAATTAGAGGTTTGTTAGATATTAGGGAAAAGTATTGAAAAAAGTCCTAAATCCATTACATTTGTGTCAATTACTTTTCAATATTGCCAATTGAGTTATAAACTTGCTGACTCTTGGGAACAACACAGCCTCCGCGAATCAAGTCTAGTATTTCAAGCACAATGGATCTGTTAGGATTTGTTGCACAATCACAAAGAAAATAGAGAGTAAAAGCGAGAAAGAGAATTTGAGATGCATGGTTTTATCTTGGTTCACTCTTAAATTAAGGTTTCGTCTAGCTGAGAATTCCGTTATAATTAGCACCTCACATATCTCTATTACATTCCTCAATTACAAGAGAAAAATGGGCCCAAACTCAACCTGTTCTATCTAGTTGCTATGGAGTATGAACCACACCCAAACAAGATCTACCTGAAGAAGAAAGTAGTTGTATTATTACATGGTACAATCTGCATTGAGTACCCTATTAAACCTGTTTCCAATCACATACTTTAACCAGGTATTTAGTCAGAAAGACATTATAGTAAGTATGTTTGGCCGATTGCAAGATATATGACCGATTTTACTTTTCTTAAGAACCGGTAAGAGGCGGCCCCGTACGCTAAATTTCTTTGAAGTTTGTGCTAAACAACATTGTATAAGGTTGTCGCTATGATTTCACCTAAACGATAACCCACAGATTTTTCTTAAGATTTTCCAACAAGATGACCGTTTTAGCAGTTACCCTTTTCATTTTGATGCATTAACATATTTGTATGAGAAACACTATGAAACCTATGCCGTATTTTTGGGACGAAATAAGTGTTCATCAGTCATTACATTGCAAAGAATAATTCAGCATAAGTGGAATGAAAGCCAAGTAAAGCGGTCTCTCTATTACCAATTGTTCAAAGTACAACGGCATTTTTGACTAAAAACTTGATATCTGGATTGCTCGGCAAATGACCGAAATACATCGAGTCATAGGCACAATCTATCCTTTTCCGTTAATAAGAGTCTATGGAGAAACTTGCGTAACCAAGTGTGGTCTCATAATCGTAATCCTCTCCCTAGTTATATAGATGCAATTAATGTTTAAATGAGCAAAGAGATGATGGACCAGAACGGTTTGGTACTTCCTAATGAGATACATTTTTGGCATAACCATTTGACCAAAAAATGTTGGCGAAAAACAGAGATGGACCAAACAGGTATTCGTCAGCAGCCTTCTCTTCGATATCGCCCGTCACATGACCTCCCGTCCACCGGCTCCATAACCGGTGACCATCTCTCTCCGGCAAAGCTCTCTCCTTTTCTAGTTTCACCTTGGCCCTTTTCTCGTTCCAGCGCCTTCATCTCTTGCCAGTGCCTTGTACTCACTTAGATTCTGACCGGCAGTGATGAATCGAAGCTTTTTATCTCGACTTAGTCGTAGACTCACAGATCACAGCTTCTTCAGCGTCAATAAATCAGGTATTGTCTGATTCTTTGCTATGCGTTGTTTTGATTGTAGTTGGAACCGAGTTAAAGCATGTGTCGGACCTAAATGAACTGGTTCATTTGATTTCAAACATCACTCGTCATTGTCATTTGAGTTGGTCCACAAATCTAGATTTGAAGTGATTAAAATCTGCTCTTCAAATCGTCGGCCATAATCTGTTACAATCCAGCGAAGAACTTTCTTGCATGGGAAATAATCTTGAAAGTTCTTCCTGCTTGTTTTTTTGTTGCTTATTTGCTACCACCGCAGATGACGGACCAACAGAGAAACTCAAGAATTGGAAGAAGAGGCTTCCACCTAGAAGAGGTCGTAGTTGTATTAAGTTTTTTCTATCGTTTCTGATGTTATGGAGATGCTAAGTCAATTGGTCTTTTGAAGAATGAAAGAAATGCCTGCGCAGGTCGAACGAGCAGTCGCATGTTAGCCATTTTAGTCGAATCCCTCGAAAATATTGATGTTCCTGCATACTGCATAGTCTCCGATATTCTCCTTTTTCCTCTCCCTTGCTGTGTTCACTCCTGGTATATTTTATTTCATTGTACTTGTGCAGGGCAACGTATACCAACTTCCTTGTCTTTTGACTCGAGACTTACTTTCTTGATAGAACTGAACGAATCCAATTACATTCTGTTATTGTTGTGTATGTGTGAAGTTGACGAATCCAATTACATTCTGTTATTGTTGTGTATGTGTGAAGTTGATGTGTCGAGATAACATGTCGTGGAGGTGGAGGGATGTGAGGAGAAGACTCCGATAATCTTTCATGGATTATTGCTATCGACAAACGAAAAACTTTCATTATTATTGTTGTGGTCACTTTCATTTTGCTTAACTAGAAATGAAACAAAAGGGGGAAATGAAACTTGAAATTGACTTAGAGGGAAGACATAGAATAAACGGTATCATTATCAAATCAGTCCAGAAAATTTTCCAGGAGACGCCGTCTTGAAGCTTGCACGATGGTATGAAACTCGTGTGCACTGTGAGCTTACTTACAAGTAAGCTCATCTAATATCTAATCTGATATGAATAAGGAAAACCTATCTTATAGCGTCATAAAGCGCATGTTCGCAAGTTATTCTTTTGAGTTTTGTAATTGCAATTCCCCGTACGTACCACAATAATCCATGTCATCTTGTATTTTTCATGAAAAATCACTAACATAAGCAGTAGATATAAGCTGATTTCATGTGGCTAACTTGTAGATGCAAAACATGCACTCCTTAAGTAGTGGCATGAGAATTAGTGGTCACGAACATTTAGTCAGCTGCGGTTAAGTTAATGCATCCATATCTGTTGAAAATATGTCTCGAGTTTGAGCCCGAAACGAAAATCTAAATATTTTGAATTGAATATTTTGCGGATTTCCGAAATCGAGCAAAAGGAAATATTGGAAATTTGCTTTCCTAATATGTAAGAGTTGGCAGCAAACAAAAGAAAAGGAAAATAGAATGAATATTTTATTCTTTCCTAATTTTAGTGGGAGTCACGGTCTGCCAAAGAAACTTGAAATTAGGAAGTCCAACCTGTGGACAATATTCGGTCAACTTGAATTTGGATTGACCGAAACTCACTGGAATTTGGTTTCCTTATCCTGTACGTACAGCGGCTATCTTTGATGATTTGTTACCATCCTTCAAGCGGTGGAACGACGAACATATATATATTTGGGGTTGCTCTTTTGGACGATATAGAAGAAAGAATTGAAGCGCCGCTCCGCAAGCGAGTGCTTGGTCGTGGGTTCGTGATTTTGTTCGTGTAATTACGCCAAGAGCTCAAGTGTTCGTAGCGATTAAATCTTGTGTTAAGATTTGTGTACAATTCTTTTGCGAGATTGAGAGATTATTTCGTGAGGAATTGTGGGGCTAAACACTGTGTGAGTTATTGGGTGTAATTGGGGCTTGGGAAACACTTAGAGTGTTTGAGTGATTCGAGTGTGGTTGTAATCTCCGTTGTATCGCTTGATCTATAGTGGAATTCCGTGCTGCTCTTCCCGTGGACGTAGGTCGCTACGACCGAACCACGTAAATCTGGTGTCCGATTTATTTTCTTATTCTGTCAAATTTATTATTCGATCGCTTGGCTTCCGCAACAATATCAACGCAATTAGCATCTATTGTAAGTGTTTGATTACTCTTCAATAATGCTAACATCCTCTGTAACCATGAATCCTGCATACTACAGTAGGAATGTAAGCGAAAACTACCAAAACGATATTCATATCGTTGAAGTTCAATGTATCATTGTGCATTCACAATATAAAATAAATAAAACCAATCCTATAGCATATGTTGAAGAGTATGATTGGCCAAGTGTATCCTTATTTCAAATGCAACTCTCTCTACCACAATAATGCACGTCATTGTTTTAAATACCATTAATATAGGTTGTGGGTGCATATATTATTGATTGTTTGTCGGCAGAAAAGCTACGATCTGTGCCAGGCTGATGTTGGGAATCAGCTGTCACAGTGAGATGGGAGAGATATGGTGAGAGGACATCTTCTCATTGATAGTTGGTTCAAGGTAGACTTTGTGACTTGCCCTATGTCACAAAGTCTACCTTGAAATCAAGATAGCTAGTCGGTTTAGGGATCACACCTGTCACTAAATATAGGAATGGAAGCGCCGGTTTCGTTTATATAGCACTCTGGCGCCTACAAGTTATATCTTCCTGTCATATCATACTAATCATGGATATTGATGAATGAAAAATATCATAAGTCACAAATTCATATTGCAAATGTAGATTTAGAAGGACATGTGCAACAGCGATAACTGATGTGAATTGCAATAGATTACGCTCAAGAAATGCCATGAACTTGCGGACAGTGGAATCAGCCACAGCGCAAACCACGGAATAGCATATGCTAATTCTTTGACGAATTTTATGAAGCTTGTACAAACACCCCTCACTAATGCATAATGCAAAAGGCTGTAACCAAAAGCGAGTTTTCGGCCAACAATGCATCCCTAATCGAGGGGCACAGGTACGAATAAAGTTGACACAATATGGTCCTTGGTCTCGTGATCAGGAAGGCCGTGTCCATCTCCATACTGGTAAAAGCACTGAGAAGCTCGTGCCAAGTTCAAACATGCCCAAAGAAAAGGCCTGAACCCAGGAAATGGGTGGTCGTCAAACACATCTCCGTTGATCTTCTTCCACGTCTTGTGCATTAGATGCCTGACGTGTTGCCGCGCGGCCTCTTCTAAAGCGCCAGTTTCATTCATATAGCATTCTAGCGCCTTGAAGTTGTCTCCTCGTGCCAATTCATACTAAGCATGGACGACATTGATGGGTCACAAACATTAGTCCCGAGACAAATATCAAAGTAAGTTACCGATGATGTGCTGAGATCATCATTGAGTCGAAGAATCTTGGTGGAAGAATGCATGAGACTCGGGATTTTCGACATGTAATCAAGTCCCTCTTGCGTCAATTTGTCTGTGGTTAGGAAGTAGCTGTGCAACAGCAAAATCAGCCCGCCGATTGAATCCACCGCATTGCCCATGTACTCCTTCAGTGTTGGTTTTAACGCCCTTGTAGTACCAATGCACCTCCTTTATGTACGCCTCACAATCATCCGCCCACTGTAGGATTGAAATTCGAAAAGTGTGTCAATGACCAAGTCGAGGGACGTTCTTTTCTCCTACTTTTTTGGATTCTCAAATGTTTTGAGAGAAGTCATAACGAAAGTAAGAAGTAGAAAAATAAGTTGCCCTGCACAGTCGAGAAATTGTTAGTTGAAAGGTTTAGCAAGTCGAGATTACCACTTTTCGCATGTAAGGAATGGGGTTGATTCCTTGCTCTCTCATTGTCCAATACCCAATTTCGTTGGTCATGTTGTACAAGGCAACGTAACTATCCCTTATTGTTGGACGAAGGTTATCAACGTCCGTGATGTCCCATCTATAAAAGTTACGGTCACTTGATATGCTTTTTAGTAATTACAATGAAAATTTGTTCATATCCTTACTTTATTAGGCCAAACCAGTCAATTGCATAGAAGAAAAACAAGCCGACATAAAACATGATGTCCAAAACACATTGAAGAATATATTTCATAACATAAAATTTTTAGGATATGATTTACGTATTGCATTTGTAGACTAATTAATTCCCTGTCTTTTTTCTTGACGATAATGGTTACAAGGGAAAATGATGATGGTGGTGATATTATACGAACCTGACAATGAAATCCGTTAAGAGCTCAAGCTCCTCCAGCGTCCCGTATACGTCACAAATGTCATCGATGAGTGTCACCATACAACCGATCTTTGTCGTCATTTCTCTGAAAGCTATATATTGAGGTTCAAAAACCATTAAACAGCACCAAAAATAGTTTTCCACTAGCCTGTCCCTAAAGAATGTCATCTTGTTCGCGCCCGGTTCAACCCACCACCTGAAAAATTTGTCTTATGACGACTAAGTCAATCAAAATTCGCTCCTACCTTGCCAGATTGCATCTATGAACTATTGAGTGCTTGCGTATACCTTGCCAGATTGCTAACTTCCTTCCTGTGGATTGACTGCACTAAATTGAAGTCTATTTTAGCCAATCGTAGCAAAGAGGGGATCATGTCTTGCTGCTTCTCATACATTTCCATGAACCATCGAGCCTCCAATCTGTTTGGCCTCCAGTGGATCGGCATATCTAATGCATGAAGCACTTTTCTCGCCAAACAAGTTGGAATTTCATCGAGGTTCAGATTCTTCAGATGCTTAAAAGCGAAATCCTGAGCTTCGTCTAGTATGTTTTCACCTTCCAATCCATGAAAAGAAGCTTCATAAAGACCAAGAAGCCCCTTCACATCCTTCTCGAGTGATTCCTTGAAGGTACCCGCCTTGTCAATAAACCTTCGAAACACATCTATATGTCCAACAAAACCAATGATTTTTTTTTTGTTTAGAGATAAGAGAATATAGTAATTAGAATAAGTCTAAACGAAAGTTGGTAACTAACTTAAATAAAAGTTTGTAATGCACAATTAGTTGGTAACTTCATAGGAGACAAGTTGGTAATCACTTTAATTGATGTCAGTGTTGACGTATAGAAAGAGTTGTTAAGCAACATAAATGAGAGTTAGTAACTCAAAACCAATAAACTTAACCAGAGAAAAGTTGGTTAGTCAAACAAAAAACGGTCGGTAATTTCATTTGGTAGTTGGCAAAATCAAGCTGATGATAAGAATGGTAAATTAAAATTTGTAACTGATAAGAGAATTATTGTTACGGACAAGAGTTGTTGGTAATTTTAAAGAAATCAATAACTAACTCAAACAACACAAGAACTAATTGATAACTCAATAAAAAGTTGGTAATTTCTAGAAAGAGTACATAGATTTATAGAAAACTCAATAGAAAAGTTGCTAAATTTTTAAAAAGAAAACAAATAAACATTGATAAGCAACTCAAATGAGAGTCGATAAACTAAAACTTGTTGGTAGGTAATGGGAGAAAAGCTAGTAGCTCACACAAATAAAGTTGATAAGTTCGTGTAAGAGTTGATAAATTAAAGGCATTAGTGAGAGACAAATAATAGTTGGAAAATGATAACAATAGTTGATAAATTAAAAGAACAAATACATATTGGTAAGTAATTCCAATGAAAGTTGCCAACTCACAAGTAATTGATGATTTAATAAAAAAAATGTTGGCAAGTCACTCGTATAAAGATTAATAAATTCATATAATAGTTGAAAAATTAAAGTCGGTTAAATATAAGAAAAATTGGAATTTGCAAACCTGTTAAGAGGGAATTGGTAATTTCATAGAAGTGCCAATAAGTTGTTTACAAATTACCGAGAAATCAGGTAAACTTGTAATTTCTTTGACAAACATATCTTTAACACTTACAAACTCTTTCATAAATTTACTAGAACGAAAAAATCTGTTCTTTCGGGAACAAAACAATTGAACCGTCCAAGTTCCAACTTATCATGAGAATGTGTCTTTGCTTCTCCTGTAAAAAGCACATGATGTCGACCCAAAATTGACTAATGACTTAAAATTAAAAATCATATGAAGATTAATTTGAATTATTATCACGATAAATTATTAGGCAAATACATTTTGTTCTAGATGAATCCCGTGCAAAATCCACCATTTTATTGATTTAATGCGCAAATCATTCAAATTGTGATAATAATTAATATTTTGGTACATGTAAAATGCTCTAATTTACGGGTCAAGATTCATACACGTAATACACCTACCAAATATAAAACTACACTTCTTGTGAAGCCTTTTTTTGGATTGAATATTTATTAAAGGAGACCCAATGAAGATTTGGTCAAACTACGCATTCTAGCTTTTTATATTGGACAATAGTCTCTTTCAAAATGTAATGATCCTAAATACCATATTGTCAATGAAAATATTATTTCATTCTAAAGACTAATTTTTTCTTTGAAACTATCATATTTTTAAGGGGTTAATACCATGAAAACTCCAAACTAGTACACCTGCGATAAATTTACCCCAAACTAATTTTTTGACCACCAAAAATCCTAAATTGGTACACCTATGACAAATTTACCCAAAACTAATTTTTTAAGCATCAAAAACCTCAAACTGGTATATTTGTGACAAATTTACCCTCCATTAATTTTCGTTAAATTAGAATAATATAAAAAAATCACAAACTGGTACACCTATGACAAACGAAGGGTAAAACCTAAAACCGGTACATCATGTCAATTAACAAAGCAATTTAATAGTAAAATTTAACGGAAACTATCGGAGGGTAAATTTGTCACAAGTGTACAAATTTTGGGTTTTTGGTGATCAACAAATTAGTTAGGGTAAATTTATCACAGATGTACCAGTTTGTAGTTTTTCGTAATATTAACCTTGAAACTTCCATGAATTAAACTAAGTTGTGGTTATAAATGGGATTTTTTGTTTTTGTTTTGGTGGGGGTGTTTCAAAAGGAAAGTGAGTTGGCAAATAATAAATATTAACCTTGAGATATATCATGGCCATGTTGTCTGAGAAGTCTGAATAGAAGGGCAGTCGAGTGGAGATTATTTGAAAAACAAGCATCATTCGAATCATCACGGATGACGTGCAATGCACTTTTGATGTCATTCTCGAAATGGTATTGCAACCCAAGCCTTTGGATCGCATCAATGAGCTCAAGCTTCGCCAACCGATGTGTCTCCCTCTCCAATCTGTCCTTTACCTCTTCCTTCATCCTCTGGATCCCCTCCACATGTCTCTCCTCCTACATATTAATTTCACTCTTATAAGCTCGCAAGAAAATCAAGCATATTGTGGCCTTCTCACAAGTTTTGAGCAATCAAAAAGCTTCACAAGGTATTAATGATATAAGCAAAAGGAAAGCATATCAAAACCGACCGCATAATCCACACTTAGCGGCTTCAGAATGTCGTAATCCCAGATGCTCGGTGTGTAGTTTGTCGAACGCCTAGTGACCGGCGACTGCTTATTCGCATTTGAATTAATGCAGCTGACGCGCCGAATCCTTGTGGTGATTGCGACCACGACAAAGGAGGAGGAGGAGGAGGGGCGAGGGTGTTTGAAGATCTGGACGGAGGGTCATTGCTCGCAGTGGAGTGAAGAAGAAGGGAGTTAGCTTGTGGTAGGAGATTGAATAGCCATGCTTCTTGTGTTTTGGTATTAGCATTAGCTATTCATGGATCACGTGTTGATATATATATATATATATATATATATATATATATATATATATATATATATAGTCTTTTGTGCTTGTAAAAAAAACAGAAAAGAAATAGGGTTAATACCACGAAAAATAATAAACTGATACACTTGTGACACATTTACTCCAAACTATTTTTTTGACCATAAAAAACCCGAACTGGTACACCTGTGACAATTTTACCCCGAACATACCACAAAAAACCCCAAAATGGTATACATATGACAATTTTACCCCGAACTGATTTTTAATATTATTTTTTTTTATTTTTTGAATTTTTTCTTTTCTCTTTTTTCTTTTTCTTTACCTTCAACCTTTGGCCGGTCGCCAGTCCGACGACCGGCCAAAGGTGGAAGCCGGCATGGGCCGCCCTCGCTGGCATTGGGCAAGGGCCGCCCTCGCCGAATCCGGCGAGGGCGACCCTCGCCTGCGTCGGGCGAGGGCAACCCTCGCTTAATGCAGGCGAGGGTTGCTTGAGTCGGGCGAGGACAGCCCTCGCCCGACGCCGGCAAGGGCCACCCTCGCCTGATTCGGGGAGGCTCGCCCTATTCGGCGAGGGTCGCCCTCGCCGGCTTCCGCCTCTGGCTAGTTGCCGGACCGGCCAGAGGTTGAAGATGAAAAAATAAATAAATAAAAATTTGAAAAAAATAAAAAATAATATTAAAATTTTAATTCAGAATAAAATTGTCACATATGTACCAGTTTGGGATTTTTTGTGATAAGTTCAGGGTAAAATTATCATAGATGTACTAGTTTAGGGTTTTTTATGGTCAAAAAAATAGTTCAGAGTAAAATTATTACAGATGTACTAGTTTAGGATTTTTTGTGATCAAAAAAATAATTTGAAGTAAATGTTTCATAAATATATCAGTTTAGATTTTTTCGCGATATTACCCCAAAGAAATAATCGTTTCTGGTCTTTCGTGTCCGGAATAGCAACTTGCAGACCTGATGGGCAGTACCTTTTCAATCTGTGAAAGAATATCATATCCACTTTTGACGAGAATCACGTGGCATCAGACAAGATTTGGTGAAAGAAATTTTGGGTAAAAAAAACAAAAAAAAAAGATTAGGTGAAAGAATTAGCAAGTCAAGATCACACCACTTTCCACTTCGAACCAAAAACAAAAAAAAACGTTAATAAAAACGACAACATCAATTTCTTGTCGAACCCAAGGATGATTTGCGGTAACAAGAAAGGAGAAGACAAAAATAGAAAAAAACAAGAAGTAAAGGATGGCGTGTAAAAAAAAGTAAAAGAAATATCTTTTACAAATCCTTAGCAGCATCATTGGGACGTGCGATGTTGACGACCGTGGACAGCCAGATCTGTAGAGCTAGCAGCATCACCGGCCATGGCTAAGCAAGGTTCCAGAGCGACGTCGATGGCCATGGACTGCCAAATTTGGAGAGCCAGCAGCGTCACCGTCACTAGCCATGGCGGTTTGTCCAAAGTCGAGTGGCTGGCTTTGGACGAACGAGGAAGACAAAGCCAAGCTCAAGTTGCAGTCGCCAAATTAGGGTTTATATTTGAGGCAAACATGTAAACACGTCGTCGAGGACAATTAATGCCGATTGGAAATGCTGACGAGCCATATGGGTCGGAAGAACTGATAAAAAATTGTCACATCAGATTTCACGCGACTCAAATTAGAGCTGATACTTGAGTGATCGTTTTTTTTTTAAAAGTGACACTTAAATAATCCTAAAAAACTTTTAGCACTAAATTAAGCACCGTATAAAACTTTTGGCACTCCTAATATCCTTATGTTCTTTTTTGTTAGACTAATAAACTTTTCTCCGATTAAGTTAATAATTAGTTTTGAGTTACCAATTTTCATTTTGTTGCTTACCAACTCTTTTTAGACTTGACCGACCTCGATTCAAGTAATTGCTGACTTGTCTCCATTTAAGTTACCAATCAATTTTGCCTTACAAAACTTTGGCTTAAATTAGTTACCAACCTTAATGTGGTTTTATTCTAAATGCCATATTTTCTTATCTCTGAATAAAAAGGCTTCCCTTATGATTCTTCTTGTTGGACGTATAGTTGTGTTCGAAAGGTTTATGAACATGATGGATACCTTCAAGGAATCGTTCGAGAAGGATGTAATGGGACTTCTTGGTCTTTATGAATCTTCTTTTCATGGGTTGGGAGGCGAAGACATACTGGACGAAGCTCAGGATTTCGCTTCTAAGCATCTGAAGAATCTGAATCTCGATGAAATTCCAACTAGTTTGGCCAGACAAGTGCTTCATGCATTAGATATGCCGATCCACTGGAGGCCAAACAGGTTGGAGGCTCGGTGGTTCATGGACATGTACGAGAAACAGCTTGACATGAACCTTTCTTTGCTGCAATTGGCTAAATTGGACTTCAATATAGTGCAATCCATCCACAAGGAGGAACTTAGCCGTCTGGCAAGGTATACACAAGCGCATTTTGACGTGAGGATATAAATTCATGACAATACGAAACACATACGAGTGCATTTTGATCGACGTAGTCATCATATGGCAAATCTTTCAGGTAGTGGGTTGAACTTGGCGCGAACAAGATGACTTTCTTTAGGGACAGGCTTGTGGAACACTATTTTTGGTGCTGTGCAATGGTTTTTGAATCTCAATATACATCCCACAGAGAAATGACCACAAAGATCACCTGTATGATAACACTTATTGATGAAATTTATGATGTATATGTTGGGATTTTGGTATCCAAATCCCATAGAAGGTGAATGAGAAGTGCGGTTCAGATAGTTTTGTTTTTCACTGAATAGACATGTCTATTCGAAATTTTATTTTATTTTATTTTTTGGATAGATATGTCCGTTTGTGATTGTTCGCCTATTTATTTTCGAACAGATATATCTATTCGTGAATCGAACGAAACTTTTCGATTCTTCGTGACTCTTCATTGTTTTTAAATAAAACAGAAAACATTTGTGTTTTTGCTCGGCATTTTTTTTCTACTGCTCCCTTATTCTTCATCATTGTTATTTTCGTGCGATTGATCTGCAAAGTTGTGTTCAAAGGTTTTCTTTGAAGAAGTACCACTTCATAGGAAAGGCGATCCGTTCTATCCTGGGAGACAATTGTTCAAAAACCTTGGGTACCGGTGAAGGAGACAAATTGTCTTAACGACACAAGTGAATTTGTTGGGCTCGGATCATTCGTCAACATTCGGACTCATCTGCGCTTTAAGGTTTGTCGAACAACTTTGTTTTTGCACATACGAACACTTAGGAATCAACACTCTTAAGAAAATTTGTGTGTTTGTAAAGTTGCATTTTCAATATTTTTTGTCTTCGTAACAGAAATGGCTACAACATCGATGACACCTATTGCGTCTGTTCCGACTCATGGAGAAAAGCCAGAAAAATTCAATGGAACTGATTTCAAGAGATGGCAACAGAAGATGTTGTTTTACCTCACCACTTTGAACTTGGCAAGGTTCATCATTGAGGATGCTCCTAAGTTGGACGAAGGAGAGACAAGTAAGGAAAATGTTGCTGTTGTAGATGCATGGAAGCATTCTGACTTCCTGCGTTGCAACTATATCCTCAATGGTCTGGACAATTCTTTCTACAATGTTTATAGTCCGCTGAAAACGGCTAAAGAGTTGTGGGAAAGTTTTGACAAGAAATACAAAATAGAAGATGCTAGGTTGAAAAAATTCATTGTCGGCAAATTTCTAGATTTTAAGATGGCAAATTCTAAAACCGTCTTAAGTCATGTTCAAGAACTTCAAGTGATCGTGCATGACATTCATGCTGAAAGTATGATGATTAGTGAATCATTTCAAGTAGCTACTTTCATTGAAAAGTTACCATCGTCTTAGAAAGATTTCAAAAATTATCTCAAACATAAGAGATGAGTTATCACTTGAAGACTTAATTGTTCGATTAAGGATAGAGGAAGACAATAGGCTTTCTGAGAAGAAAGTTGACGGCAATTTGGAAGTTTCAAGGGCCAACGTTGTTGAAGAAGGATCGAAAATCAACAAGAAGAGGAAAAAGTATAGAGAGGGATCCACCTAAGGCCTGAAAAAGTTCATTGGCAAATGCTATAATTGTGGAAAGTCTAGACATCATGCCAAAGACTGTAAAGCTAAGAAAAGAAAGAAGACTCGGGCAAATGTGGTGGAACAGATTTCCAATGGTGTTGATGATATCAATCTTCCTGCTATGATATCTGAGTGCAACATGGTGGGAAATTCCAAAGAATGGTGGATTAACACTGGAGCAACTCGTCATATATGTGCCAATAAATCGATGTTTTCATCTTACACGCCTGTGGAAGGTGATGAAAAACTCTACGTGGGTAATTCATCGACCTCTAAGATTGAAGGTGTTGGAAAGGTTGCTTTGAAGATGACATTTGGAAAAATTGTGATACTAAATAATGTGCTACATGTGCCAGATATACGCAAGAATTTAGTGTTCGGATCTCTCTTTAGCAAGAATGGTTTCCAGTTGGTGTTTGTATCTGATAAGTTTGTACTCTCCAAAAATGAGTTGTATGTAGGAAAGAGTTATCTTGGTGATGATCTATTCAAGTTGAATGTAATGACTGTTGCATCCAATGATGTTACGAATAAAGTTGTTTCTGCATATGTGCTTGAGTCTCCTAATATACGGCATGCTAGACTAGGACATGTTAATTATAAGTCAATAAAGAAATTAATAAACATTGGGTTATTGTAAAAATTTGACTGTCCAAGTGAAAAATGCCAAGTGTGTGTTGAATCTAAGTTTTCTAAGCCTCCTTTTTATTTTATAGATAATAGAATCATAGAACCTTTAGATTTAATACACATAGACATATGTGATATGAAAGCAATACCGTTAAGGGGTGGTAAGAAGTATTTCATCACTTTTATAGATGACTATTCGAGATATTATTATGTTTATTTGCTTAGTAGTAAAGATGACGCTATGAATGCTTTTAGAACTTATAAGTCTGAAGTTGAAACTCAATTAAATAAGAAAATTAAAATGATAAGAAGTAATGGAGGAGATGAATATGAATTTCCTTTTAAAGAAATTTTTTTTGAATTTGGTATTATTCACCAAATTATTACTCCTTATGCGCCACAAGCTAATGGAGTGGCGGAAAGAAAAAACCGGTGTTTAAAGGAAACAATGAATGCATTATTGATTAGTTCCAGTTTACCACAGAATTTGTGGAAGGAAGTTGTTTTGACGGCGAATTTTATATTAAATAGAGTACCTCACAAAAAGACACAACAAACTCCCTATGAGAAGTGGAAAGACAAAACGCCTAATTTGAAATATCTCAAGGTGTGGGGGTGCTTGGCTAATGTTGCAATTCCTAAACCTAAAAAAGTTAAAATAGGATTGAAAATTGTTGATTGTATCTTTATTGGATATGCTATTAATAGTAATGCATATCGATTTCTTGTTCATAAGTCTGAGGTTGTAGATATACATGTTAATACGATCATTGAGTCAAGGAACGCTTCGTTCTTTGAGAATATATTTCTTTATAACATAGTATATGAGCCAATTAACAATGATAAGAGGCCTTAGGATATTACACCTAGAGCCGATCCTATGGAGGATGAACTTAGACGTAGTAAAAGACAAACTTCTAAGTCTTTTGAACTTGATTTTCTAACATATTTATTAGAAAAATGAGCCTCGGACCTTTAAAGAGGCTGTGACATCCCCAGAAGCCCCATCCTGGAAAAAAGCTATCAATAGTGAAGTTGAATCCATCTTACAAACCATACTTAGAAATTGGTTAATCTTCCTCCTGGTAATAAACCACTACAATGTAAATGGATTTTCAAGAGGAAAATGAAAGTGGATGGTACTATTGATAAATATAAGGCTAGGCTTGTGGTAAAAGGATACAAGTAACGAGAATGTCTTGATTATTTTGACACTTATTCACATGTTACTAGAATTACATCTATAATGATGTTAATTGCCATAACAGCGGTGTACAGGCTTGAAATCCATCAAATGGATGTAAAAACAGCTTTCTTAAATGGGAATTTAGAAGAAAAAATATATTTGAAATAACTTGAAGGGTTCATTGTTCCAGGACAAGAGAAGAAAGTGTGTCGACTGATCAAATCACTCTATGGCTTGAAACAAGCACCGAAATAATGGCATGCTAAATTCGACCAAGTCATGTTGTCGAATGATTTTAAGATTAATGAGTATAATAAATGTGTATATGTTAAGAAAACTCATAAAGGTTTTGTCATTTTGTGCTTGTATGTAGACGGCATGCTTATAATGGGTAGCGATAGTGAGGTTGTCAAGATGACCAAACACATGCTCACAAGTAAATTTGATATGAATGATATAGGAGTTGCAAATGTTATTTTAGGGATTAAAATCCATAAGACATATGGAGGATTATCTCTCTCACAGTCTCATTATATTGAAAAGATTTTTGAAAAGTGCAAGAATCTAGACATTGTACCAGTAAAGACCCCGGCAGATATTAATTTACATCTTTCAAAGAATACTGGTGAAAGCAAAACTCAAAATGAGTATGCTAGTATACTAGACAGTCTAATGTATGTCATGAACTGTACTAGACCGGATATAACTTGTGTTGTGAGCAAGCTAAGTCGATTTACAGTTAATCCAAATAAAAATCATTGGAGAGCTATGAAACATGTATTGGGCTATTTGAAACATACTCAAAATTATTCTTTGAACTACACAGAGTATCCAGTGGTACTTGAAGGATACTATGATGCAAATTGGATAACTGGCACAAGAGACACAAAATCCACAAGTGGGTATGTGTTTATACTCAGTGGAGGAGCAGTGTCTTGGAAATCATCCAAACAAACTTGTATTGCGAGGTCTACTATGCAAGCAAAATTTGTTGCTTTGGATAAGGCCAGTGAAGAAGCTGAGTGGCTTCAAAATTTCTTAGAAGACATTCCTGATTGGCCTAAACCAATGCCAGCTGTGTGTGTTCATTGTAATAGTCAAGCGGCAATAGGCAGGGCAATGAATGTCATGTATAATGGGAAGTCCCGACATATACATCGAAGACACAATACTGTAAGACAACTACTCTCTAGTGGAATTATCACGATTAACTTTGTGAAGTCAAAAGATAATACTGCGGATCCATTAACAAAAGACCTAACTAGAGATATGGTTGTAAAAACATCAAGGGGAATGGGTTTAAGGCCTATAAATTAAGTCATTATAGTGGAAACCCTACCTAGTTGACTGGAGATCCCAAGATCTACGTTCAAAGAGACAACCTAGTTATGCAGGCGGTGTAGAGTATTGTCAACTCTTACTCATTCCCATATGGAAATAGTACTGACATGTGAAGGTTAAGTGTAAGCTTTTAATGATTCTATTTTGGGTATGTGTTATACCACACATACAGAAATCACCTATATGAGTGTGAAGTAAGAGCCGCTTCTATGAAGAATTTGAAAGGCCGAATTCTCGAAAATACTCATGAAACCGGGTGGTGTTCATGACCAAAACGAACACAACAGTGAGAGCCAACTTTGTTTGAGAGATAGTTGTGTGATTCATATTGTCTTGACTTACACCGAAGGTCGACAGTTCAAAGATATCAAGTTTACTGATTCACCGAGTAAGTCCGATAGGTCTCTCTAGATAAAGTTCAAAGTCTCCGACTACTTATCCCAATGCAGCGTTCTCTCATGGAATAATCGCACATTGCATTTCATGCATGCACAAAGAGTCATGATATCTGAACTTCTCATTCATGCGGGGGATTGTTGGGATTTTGGTATCCAAATCCCATAGAAGGTGAATGGGAAATGTGGTTTAGATAGTTTTTTTTTCTCTGAACAAATATGTCTGATCGGAATTTTACTTTATTTTTTGGACAGATGTC
Source organism: Syzygium jambos (assembly GCA_031216235.1). Classification (NCBI taxonomy): domain Eukaryota; kingdom Viridiplantae; phylum Streptophyta; class Magnoliopsida; order Myrtales; family Myrtaceae; genus Syzygium; species Syzygium jambos. Next base: position 19,968,182 of record CM062220.1, read on the forward strand.
TGTTCGTGATTGTTTGCCCATTTATTTTGGTATAGATATGTCCATTCGTGAACTGAGCGAAACTTTTTGGTTTGTCGTGACTCTTCGTTATTTTTAAATAAAATAGAAAACATTTGTGTTTTTGCACCGCATTTTTTTTTCTACTGCTATCTTATTCTTCATCATTGTCATTTTCGTGCAATTAATTTGCAAAGTTGCGTTCAAAGGTTGCCTTTGAAGAAGTACCGCTTCATAGGAAAAGCGATCCGTTCTATCCTGAGAGACAATTGTTCAAGAACCTTGAGTACCGGTGGAGGGGACAAATTGTCTAAAGGACACAACGTGAATTCGTTGGGCCCGAATCATTCATCAACATTCAGATTACTCATATATGCTTTAAGGTTTGTCGAGCAACTTTGTTTTTGTACAAACAAACACTTAGGAATCAACAGTACATGGGACGCTGGAAGAGTTTTTAACTCCTAATGATTTCATTGTCAGGTTCGTATATCATCACCACCTTCATCATTTTCCCTTGTAACTATTATTGCCAAGAAAAAATATAGATTAATTAGTCTATGAATAACGTGATGGCAAAAACAAATCCTGAGACTTATATATTATGAAATAAATTCTTCCATGTGTTGTGGACATATCATTATTTTTTATGTCAACTTGTTTTTCCTCTGTGTAATTGATTAATATGGGCTAATAAAGTAACAATGAGCATTAATTTCCATGGTTATTACTAAAAAGCATATTCAGTGATGGTAAAATTTGTAAGATTGTTGAAAATGTGATATTTCATCTAGGTGGGATATCACATACGTTGATAAGCTTCCCCCAATAATAATGACTAGTTTTCTGGCCATGTACAACAGGACCAACGAAATTGGGTATTGAACGATGAGAGAGTGAGGAATCAACCCCATCCCTTATTTGCAGAAATTGGCAATCTCAACTTGCTAAATCCCTCACGTACTAATTTCGGTGGATTCCTAAATCTAGCCCGTTCAAAGCAACTCCTTGTTCTACTTCTAACTTACGCTTACAACTTCTCTTTAAACATATGCGCATCCGAAAAAGTAGGAGAAAATATCGTCCCTCGAGTTGATCATTGACTCACTCTTCGAATTCCAATCCTATAGTGGGCGGATAAGTGCAAGGCTTACCTAAAGGAGGCCCGTTGGTACAACAAGGGCATTAAACCGACGCGGAAGGAGTACATGGACAACGCGGAGGATTCAATCGGCGCGATGATTATGCTTTTGGGCAGCTACTTCCTCGACATGGACAAATTGATGGAAGAGGGACTTGATTACTTGTCGAAAACCCCGAGCGTCATGCATTGTTCCGCCAAGATCAATCGACTCAATAATGATCTCAGTACATCATCGGTAACTTTATTTAACATTTGTCCTTCTCCTTGAAAATAATCGCTGCTATGCATCATTGGTATGTTCACAGTGACGTGCTAATTTTGTTTTTTCTTTGACATGAATGTGGAATGGATCTTGGGACTTTTGTTTCTTACCAATCACTGGCGTCCATGCTTAGTATGAATTGGCACGAGGAGACAGCTTTAAGGCACTAGAGTGCTACATGAATGAAACCGGCGCTTCAGAAGAGGCGCATGGGCACACATTAGGCGTCTTGTGTGCGAGACCTGGAAGAGGATGAACAGAGATGTGTCTGAGGACCACCCGTTTCCCGGGTTCGGGCCTTTTCTTTGTGCTTGTTTGAACTTGGCACGAGCTTCTCAGAGCTTTTACCAGTATGGAGACGGACCCGGCCTTCCCAATCACGAAACTAAGGATGCATTGTTGACCAAGGTCTTGCTTTTGGAGAGAGCTTTTTAATGTTATGTGTTTTTCTTAGCTTTTGGGGTGGCTCTGATAGCTCTGAGATATTGAAACTGTAGTAATTGAAGCCTACTGATTGGTGTTTGTGCAAGTTGCATAGATTTGCCGGAGAAGTACATGCTACTCCGTGCTTTGTGTTGTGGCTGATTATATAATTACAAATAAAAAATTTGGTGGTTGATTTCTATTTTATGTTTAGAACATAGCTTTTTATATTGAAGAAAAATTAAAAACAAATAGATTTATATAAAAAGAAAATAAAAACTGGTCGACTTTGACCAAAGATGGTTCAATGCAATTTGAAATTGTGGATGTGCAGGAAGGTTTCTTTCTACCATCACATTTCAGCGAAGCGGTCTCGCAAAGATAGTCCAATCTCCAGAACAGTGCGAGGCGATTCGGACCCGTAAGAGTACAGTGGTCGAAGTTACAGCTCTTCCACCAAACCATCCTACTTTGGGTCTTTAAATAAACCATCAGAATGTTGAAATGTTGATGAATAAGATTGGATAGAGTCATTTTCTTCCTACGCTTGCAATTTGATCGTTTAATCATGTGGAATTTTTTTTTACATGGTGGATTGAAGGCGGGAACAAGATGACCTCGAGAGAGACAGGCTATTGGAAAATATATCTTTTTTTTTTTTGGTAAGGTAGGAAAATATCGGAAAATATATGTTTAATAGCCAAGTAATTTAGAATTTGCTCTCAGATCACTACCAGTCAAAGCAATTCTTGTACTATTGGTAAAGTGCAGAAAGAGTTTCTAAAGTTGACAAAATCATTTTAAAAATGATTTTATCTTTCCATAGTTCAGGAAAGTTATTTCATTGTATTTATTCTAGCGAGTGTGGATTACATGATAAAGAATTATGGCCCCTTGTATTGTGGTTGTCATTCGTTTTAGTGGTAAGTGCAATAGAAATTTTAAAACTTGTCACAAAAGTTTAATTGAGTCCTAAAATTTTTAAAAGGTTCAATCAAGTTCTAAAAATTATCACAAAAGTGCAATTGATTCCTAAAATTTTCAAAAAATACAATCAAGTACTAAAACTTGTTGAGTAGGTGCAATCAAATCGTAAAACTTGTTAGGATTTTTCATTTGTCATGTTGAACGGACTTAGTGAAAGGACTTGATTAAACCAACTCGACAAGTTTTAAGATTTGATTGCAGTTTGTGAAAGTTTTAGTACTCAATTACATTTTCGTAACAAGTTTTAGGATTTGATTGCACTTTTTAAAAGTTTAGGACACAATTGCACTTTGGTGACAAGTTTTAGGGCTTCCAACACACTTATCCCTTCCCTTTATATGCGAAGTAATTTGGCCCCTCAAGGAAAGAATTAGTCTTTCTTTCCTCTTGTGCATATAATTTTTGATTGAATATTTTCTTGGGAAAATAACACAAATGATCTCTAAACTTTGGCCCAATGTGCAACGTGGTCCCTAAATTTTTAATTTGTTTAATATGGTCTCTACACTTCACCCCAATGTACAATGTAATCCTTGAACTTTTGATACATATTAAATTTAGTTCCAAAGCACAAAAGTCAATTGTTTAACCATTTTATAAACCCATCCAAAAATGGATTAAGAAAAATTCCTATCCTTTGCAAGTACTCGAGGCACCACAGCTCTTATGTGTTTTAAAACTGGAACCACCACCAGTACTCCTCGTTATTTGTATGTTTCATCCCTTGGACCTTCCACCTTTGAAAAAGCCCAACTCTAGTGCTCCTTTTCCAGCATTGGAAGAATTTTACGGACGTTCACCATTGGTTCCGATACATGCCTAAAATCCCCAATCCCACGGATGTTGATGATCACGGGAGACAAAAGAAAGTTACTATTGCCGAAGCTATTTTGAATTGGTAATCAAAAAATGCTCTGATACAAAATAATGTTCTCAAGACAATTGATACAAAACTTTCAAATGTTCAAGCCCGTCACGATCATGTTGATCAGAAGGTTGATCAAATGACTTTAGTCACAAATAAATTGCTTGAGAGGTTCCAAAAGAAGCTATAGCAGATGGAATCGAGTAAATATCTTTCCCATCATTGTATGTAAGACCAGACTGCTAAAATGGAAAAGTTACGTCAGCAAATTAAACTCTTTCAAGAAGAAAATTTTGTTCTTACGCTAGATCCATTCTCTCAACCTTGGCACCCAACTCGGATGGAGATCTCTCCTCCAAAAGTCACTTTGGTTGCTTCAATCATTGCAGAAGCCCTAAAAGAAGATCGGCATATGACAAGAGGCAAAGGACGGCGAGCGGCAGTGGGAGGCGACCGGCGGCTGAGGATGGTAGACAACGGCGGGAGGCAAACTGCGAGTGTCGGGCAAGGGCCTTTTACCTGGTTTAAATTTGAGTTTTTAAACCCATTTTCATTTGGCCTTTTAATGTTTAAACAGCCCATTTATGACCCAAAATATGAAAATACGAGTCAAATAATAGGTCAATTACCCATTTTGACACCTCTAGTCTTGACCAGTGGAAATATTCAATTAGAATTTGAGTAGTCCATTTCAAATTCACATAGAGAAATGATTGGGTGAAAGTCTTTAATCTATTGTGAGAACAATAGTATGTTATGGACCACAAAAAATAATAAAAAAGATTACAAATTATTGTGGGGTCCACTGTTTAAAAAATTTATGGCTCACAACATGCTGTTACTTTCGTAGTAGCCCAAAAACTATTATGTTATCAAAGTTCATTCATATATATATGCCTTAAAAGACTAACCAATCCATTTAGACTCTTAAGCTGCTAATCGAGTTACAATAAATTAAATATAAAAGTATCCCCCCATGTGCAGACAACGTCATTTCATCTTATACTTGAAGAACGAAAACTTTATTGGAATGAAAAAGTGAAATATCTCGCTCGCTTTTACACGTCCATATAAATCATTTGCTACATACCAAACTCGTATGGCAATCAACGCACGGTTCGCGTGAGTTACATCTTCATGCTACCAAGAGAATCCTTCGTTGCGAAAGGAAGACGAGCAGATGGGCTTTGTGCTCATTGAGTGATTGCTTTACATAATTAATCACAGTAATTGTGCGATTTCTTCTCTTTCCGGGAAACATGTGGGGTATGCTCCAAAAAGTTCCATCGGCTGTATAGACATTGACCTGGATAGCGGGACTCCAGCAGTAGAAATACTTGATATCCCAACTTGGGAACCATGGAAAGGGACATCTCCGGAAGTGGTCAATATAGTAAGTAATATGGCTAATTATTCCATTCACGAGTATCATGTAACCATCACCCTTGTTTTTTCGTGCACGACATGTGTTAAATTATGTCTCATTTTTTAGCCGTGAACAAAATCCATATCCGTTGGAAGAATTTAATACGTTCAAATTTGATGTTGCTTCTTACGGATATAAATCCAAGAAGATTCAGCACAAGATATGCTCTGGTTACTTCTAGTCCAAAAACGAGTTTTGGGACAAAATTTGTCCCGGAAATAGAAAAATTAAATTGCGTTAACAAACGGGTTTTTGGTCCAAAATTGATTTCGGGAGCAAAAAATCAATTCTGGACAGAATGAGAATGATTATCATGCGGTACCTTATTTTATCCAAGTGGGCTATTTGACTGGGAAGTGGACGTGGACACCTTGTAGCCACACAAAAGAAAACAAGTGGGGCCAGGGAGTAATTAGGGGAAAGAAAACAAAAGGGAAAATATGGGGTTCTAAATCGGTTCAATCTTCCGACAAAAGAAAATGAGTTCAATCAAGCCTTCAATCTTTATCAAAGAGTATGAACGAGTCCTAAACCTCTCAAGTTGTTTAGTTGAGTCATCAACCTTTGCCGACAAATGCAATTAAACTCTAAAATTGTGTTGAAAAGTGAAATATAAGAATGCCACACATGCACTTTTTGAACGGCACGTGTGCAATTTTAGATATTGTTGATCAAAAGAACTTGATTATATTTTCTGAAAAATATTTGTAATTTGATTGATCAAATTAAAAGATTTGTATATGAGGTTTATGATTTGCGGCGCAATTTTGGATTAGATCATTTTTTATTTGGCCCACTCGATCGTCTTTTTCTCATTAAGTAGCCGCTAATGGGGCTTGTTGAATAGTGGCTACACAGTAACTCTTCTTTAAAGCTGCACAGTGAAGGTTTCTTAGAGTTCCTTCAGTAGAGAGCACTAGCACCGTAAGTCTTGGCGGACGAGCCGCCCACAAAAAGAGCAGTCAGAAGAAGACGACGGTGAAGCTTTTTTCGGACGCACGAAGAAGTGGGCTTGATTTTGTGTTGTGAATTTTATATCCAATTAAGTAGTTTATTTGTAAATACTTTAGGTTATTATATAATCGAGATATGAGAAACACTTGAGCATATGAATGAATGTAACTCTGATTCTCCAATTGAAGTGAATTATTTGCTGTTGGCTCTCTCCGTGGATATAAGTACCGACACTCAGATCGAACTATGTAAATCTCTAATATCCTTTATTGTTCCTCGTCTATTTCTTCAGTGTTTTTCATTTACTTAATTACAAGATCCTGACTAGTTTCCATGTTAATATTACAATAACATGAGATACAAAGACAGATTTATGCTAGACAAGCCTTTGAAAAGATCATTTAGATAATGGTTAATTGGGGTGAATCGCACTTATGAATCTTTTCAAAAAACCCTTCCAACGTTGAAATTTACTTGTTATAAACCCTCCTACTTAAAACGCTGACGTCCTTGTTACTATTAGCCAATATGGTTTATCAATACCCTCTATTTGAGATGCATGGCTAGGGATAGGCAAGGAAATCATACCCATACCTGCCCGGCAGAGAGAAGGCCTGCCTCGCCCCCGTCCCGAGCCCCAAGCGAGGCTCGGTGGGTGTCGCCTCGCGAAGCAATGGTGCCCTGCAAAGCATCACCCTAGATGAGAAGTTTTTTCCTTTTTAAAGAGAGAGAACTCAGTACCATTTCCAAAGACTTATGAATTTTCCTACGAGAAAGAATGGTTTCATTTCATGGGTGGGTTTACAAAAAGAATGGCCTCATGAGTCATGAATGGGTTTTATATAGTCAAGCAAGCTCCATCTTCGCAAATTAGATGATTTGGGACAAAATGAAGATGAGACTCATGGAAGTCACATTGCTTAGAGAACTTTTGAAACTCGCATCTCGTATAAGTCGAGTCTTGTACTTGACTTGAACATAACTTCCTCAAAGCCTTGTCCCACATTGGTTGAGGAATGAAACTTATGAGCTAGCCAAACATTTCAAATATAAAATTTTTAATCCCCATTTGTTGAGGCAAGCAAGAAATTATAGAGTAAATTTTAAGCTGTTAAACATGAAGATAAACTAAAAATACAATGCACAAATATATAAAGCATGTTACTTTTAGTTAAAATATGTAAGAAATACATATGTTTTTTAGTGAATATCTATAGGCGGAGCTGGTTTGAAAACATTTGAAATTTTTGTCATATATTAATGGACAAATTAGTTCTTCTGAAGCCAAATAAAAGTTGGTAAGTTACTCCAATAATATTTGCAAGAGCCAAAGCCACCAATAATCCCAAATACTCCATTGTGATACATTTATCATAATTTTTTTTTGTGACGCAAAAATTCTAAACATGTATTCATGTAACACATTTATCCATCGTTAGAATTTCGTCAATGAGGACCGTTAAAAATTTACCTACGTTAATGCTAGAAACTAAATAATATTGACATTGCGCTTACATTACTTAAATGAAATGAAAATAACGTTTTAACTGAAAACTGAAGTTAGTCATTTGGGTAAGAAAGTTACTCAAAAACCTGAAAAGTAACTTCCCAATGATTCTGATAAAAAAAAAATTCCCAATGATCGTACGACCACAAAGCTTGTACGACCTCCCATTTCCGCCGCCCTGGATCTTAAAAGATTTTATGGGCTCACTCACCCACTACCGCAGCACAGCACCCACCACGAGTTAAAGGGGCTAATAATTCTCTAAAAAGCTCTCAATTTTAGATTATATTTTAAATCTGTCCTAAACTTTTTTTATCTCAGAAATAATCTTAAATTTTAGGCCTAGTTCCAAACTTATCTCGAACTTTTCTTTCTCTCAGAAAAAAATCTAAAACTTTAAATTTAGTTTTAAATCTGCCCCGAATAAATCCCCTAAATTCAATTTATTTTGGAAAATATACCCCGTAATCTAGCCCCAACTTAACGTGATACTTTCACATCGGCAACAAATCCACATCAATAAAGTAATATGGCTTTTTTTAGACAAAAATAAGTTCGGAGCAAATTTGGACTGAACCTAAAAATTTTGTTTTTTTAAAAAATTAAAAAAAAATTTTGGATGGATTTGTTGTCGTCCCTAACTTTCATATCCTAAAATGATTTTATTTTGGATAATTTCAACAGATTTTTATTGGGTTGGATTGGTTATCAAAATGGAAATACGACGTCGGTCAGTACCTATCGCCTAATTGCTTTACTGATGAGGATTTGTTATCGAAGTAGAAGTGCCACGTTAAGTTGGGACTGGATCACGGGATATATTTTTGAAAATAAATTGAAATTTTCTTTTTTTTACACAAAATAAATTTCGGAGCAGATTTGAGACTGAACTTAAAGTTTGAGGTTTTTTTTGAAATAAAAGAAAGTTTGGGACAGATTTGGGACTTAACCTTAAGTTGGGAGATTTTTTAGGGAATTCACCTCCGGCCAAAGCTGGGTCACATTTTTATGTTTTATTTGATGAGAAACGATTTGCAAAATAAACACATTTTTTTTTGGAAAAAACAAACTTAGTTGTTTCTAGGCTTAGGCGTGAATCACGTTGTACACGATGGAAAGGTTCACATGCTTTGGATTGGGCCCATACAGGCAGTAACAATGATTTTATAATATCTAATGAGCCTATCCGTACCTATCCCCCTTTTAAACAGCATAAGAAAAACATGCCATCATTTTTACCAGACAGAGATAACGTGTAATCATTTTTTCTTTCCTAATCTCTTTTTTCTCAAGCAGAAAACACGCTAATACATAACATTTATTACTGTTCATCACTCTATAAAAGTCCATCTCATTCTCACTTAGAGGCATGCCTTTCCTTTCTCCATTTAGAGAAGTTCTTTCCCACTTCTTCTTCCCATCCTAAAACCATCCCCTTCTACCTTTATATCCCAATTACTTTGTAAGTTTTCTTAGTCACTTTTCTTCATTACGTGTAAGGTAAGGGTTGGTTAATCACTCAGTAGTCTTCATATCAAACCTCCCTTGAGTGCGGATTACCACCCTTGGGGATGGTTTTCATCTTTCTATAACTTTCAATTGCGTTGTAACTTTCTTATTATTTCAATATTAATACGTACCACCTATATGTTTGGTTTTATCATTCTACTTATCATTTTATGCATCGCTTTCCCATTTTATATAATCTTTAATGCTCGTGATTTTATTTAGCTTTATTTGTACCGTTTATGTTTGCATTTACTTTATAGAATACATAGCATTTATTTTAGAACTTAATAATTACATTCCAATACTAGAAACTGACATCCTTATTTGTTTTCTTCAAAATAATCACAAACGAAGACGTATAGACTAAACAATCAATAAAGTATTTTAGTTTTAATTCTTTTCTTTATATAGATTCCTAGATTCTCGGCGCTTTATGATGTTTATGTAAACTCATGAATTGTGAATGCTATACCAAAACACAGGAAGCATGGCTATTGAAGCTCTTAGCAAAAGCTGCCTCCCTTCTTCAATCCACTGCGGACGACGACCCTCTGTCCCACTCTTGAAACACCCCCGACCATCCTCCTCCTCCTCCTCCTCTTTTGCTGCCGTCGCAACCACTGAGGGAAATATGCGCATAAGCTGCATGAATTCGAATACTAAAGAACAGTTACTAATCGATAGGCGTTCGGCAAATTACATGCCAAGTGTTTGGGATTACAACTTTGTGAAGTCACTCAGTGCTGATTACGCGGTTAGTTTTAATATTCTTCCCCTTGCTTATTATTAATGCCTTGTCAAGCTTTGATTTTCTCAAATTTCTAAGAAGGCTAAAACATGTTTAGTTTTTAATGGGCTTATAATTGTGAAATCAAATTGTAGGAGGAGAGATATATGGAGCGGGTCCAGAGGATGAAGGAAGAGGTGAAGTGCACATTGGAGAAAGAGAATAATTTGTTGGCGAAGCTTGAGTTCATTGATGCGATTCAAAGGCTTGGTTTGCAATACCATTTCGACAACGAGATCAAGACGGCACTCCAAGTCATCCAAAATGATTCATATGATGCTCGGTTTTCTAATGATCTTCACTCAACTGCCCTTCGATTTAGACTTCTCAGACAACATGGCTATGATGTATCTCAAGGTATATTGTTTATTATTTTCCATCTCACTTTGCCTTTTGGTTTAGCCCCCGCATTTATAACTAAAATTACCGTTTGTCTGAAGGAAATTGTTTTTCGACTTTCCGGTATTTGGTTGACAAAAAACTAAACTAATCTATCTACGGAAAACGTTTTTTACAAACTGAAAACAACAAGTTTAGGTTGGAGGAAAACGACTTCCTCTTTTGAAAAGAAGGAAATCACTTTTCTTAAATTGCCAAATAAATGAAAACTAAATATTTTCCTTGAAAATATATTACATGGAAAATATTTTTCTTTATCATAAAATTTTCATTGAAATAAATGCACCCCTAGTTTAACCATGAAAGCTTTAATACGACGGTTTTGTAGAATGATTAGCCTTTAGAATAAAATAAAATTTTCATCAACAAATACGATATTCTAAAAATCTGTACATTTTGAAAGAGACTATCCTCCAATATAAAAAACTAGAATAGGTACCTTCACCAAATCTTCATTGAGTCTCCTTTCATAAATATATAATAAACGAAAAGGCTCCACAGTTTGGAAAAAAAAATCCATTTCTTTTGGCACGGAATAGAAGGATTCAGCTGGGAACTTTAATTAATGGCATGTTGTTTATCTTATATATAAACTTTCTACCGACTAACTAAATACCATTGGCTTGATAGATGTGCTCGAAAGCTTCATGGACAAGATGAGTGGTTTTAAGGTATCACTGGTTGAGGATGTGAAGGGGCTGTTGAGTTTGTACGAGGCTTCTTTTCATGGACTGGAAGGCGAAAGTTTGGTGGATGAAGCAAAGGCTTTCACTTGCAAGCATTTGAATCTTCTTAATCTCGAAGAAGGAATCATCTCCTCTTGCATGGGCAAAAAAATAAGCCATGCCTTGGAATTGCCTATCCATTGGAGACCCAATAGATTGGAAGCTAGATGGTTCATGGACATCTACGAGGAAGATCCGAACATGAACCGGACTTTGCTTGAGATGGCGAGGTTGGATTTCAATGTATTGCAGTCGACCTACCAGAAGGAAGTGAGCGAACTAGCAAGGTATATACGTACATCAACAGAAGATACGCGTGAAATTTTGCACCAATAATTTCTTTAGTTGTTTATGCATATTTGCACCATCCAAATAGACCAAAATGAGTTGGAAAAGTGTGTGGACATGATGCCTTTAGGTGAAAAAGAGAGATGTGATTATCTTGCACTCGAAGATAACGGAAAACAAAGGAAGCTCATCATTCACGTTTATCATCATCTTTGCTCGTCCAAAGCTAGTCACCGATGTACGCCCTGCGTCAAGCATCCCATTAAAATGAAAGTAATTCACAATTTAGAACTAAGATTAGATAAATGGCAGTGAGTTATAATTCCTACGTTAAAAAGAAATTTGAGTTAAGTTTCTTGTAAATTTCATCTAATCAGATAGTGATTGATTGGCTGCCTAGTAACTCTCATTCTGGCCCACATATTCTTTTTTTAGCTTAGTCCACTTCATGAGAATGATGTGCTTTGATATGTGATTAGTTGAATTACTTAAGTAAACTAATGCGTGGACTCAGTGGACGCTCGACTAAGCCAATGAGAGTGTACACACGGTTCATGTGAAGTCCTTATATTTTTCGTAGAGTCTTGTATTCTATAGGTTCAGTCCATTTCCAGAACAACTCATTATATATGAATATGTGTTGCAAATGTTTCAGGTGGTGGCTCGAGCTTGGCGTCAACAACATGGGCTTTTCCAGAGATAGACTGGTGGAACATTTTTTATGGTCCTGCTTTATGGTTCCCGAGCCAGAATATGGATTTTGCAGGGTCATGTTAACCAAGATTACTTGCATGATAACGCTCATAGACGATGTTTATGACGTGTTTGGCACTTTGGAAGAACTTGAACTCCTGACAGACTTCGTTGAAAGGTTTGTTTAATTACCATGCATATAAATGTAAATCATATTATCTCATCGCACCCAGAAATGAAACTAGAAGTGTCTCTGTTTATAATGCTTGAGATGTTGGACATTTCCAGATGGGATATTGCCGACATTGAAAAACTTCCTCAGACAATAAGGATTTCTTTCCTTGCTCTGTTCAACACTACCAACGAAGTCGGATTTGAGATACTGAAAGAGCAAGGCTTTAACGTCACACCTTACATTCGGAAATTGGTGAAATTCTGTCTGCTCATACTTTAGTCAAACTCATACTTGAATTCCTATTCTCATTCTTACAAGTTTTAGCTGATGACAATATATGTTTCCACCCAAGATACTTATCTCACGAAATTAATGATAACGATCTCCTGGATTTTCACTTTTGGAATCACTTTTGGAATCACCGTGTGCAACATTCATTCTCCATATTCACAGACCTAAAGTGGTCCACTGACCTTTTTTTTCCGTACATTAGTGGGTGAATGAATGTAGGGCATACATAACAGAGGCCAAGTGGTACCACAAGGGCTATACTCCAATATTGGAGGAATATCTACCCACTTCAGTAACATCTTCCGGAGGGCCCTTGATGTTGTTCTGTATTTTCCTCATGACCACACACAAGTTAACACATGAGGCACTGGACTACGTATCTAAAAGCCCACGTATCATGTACATTTGTGGCTTGATTCTTCGACTCAATGATGATCTCGGTACATCGCCGGTATGTGTCTTTGTTCTAACTCATGTATAAATACGCCCTTTGCTGTGTTAAGGAGCAATTCACCTTGCTCACATGATAAAGTGATGAGTATGTAAGAGATATATGAATAACGTCGTCCCCTTGGTCAGTATGAATTGCTCAGAGGAGATAATCCGAAGGCAATCGAGTGCTACATGAATGAAAGCGGAGCTTCACGAGAAACTGCGGTGGAACACGTCAAGGACGTGATTTGGGAAACTTGGAAGATGATGAACGAACAGGCGTTTGTCGATCGTCCATTCCCAGGGATGGAAGCCTTTATCGGGGGGTGTTTGAATCTTGCTCGTGTGTCTCACAGCTTTTACAAGTACGGAGATGGCCATGGGGTTCCGGACCGCGCGACCAAGGACAACATCATGTCTGTTTTGATACAGCCTGCCCCAATGAATTAATGGCAAAACTTCAATTGCCATCCACTTTTTGATGCCGGAGCATTCCTCGAAGGCCATTAATTTAGCAACGTTGGAAATAGTAAAATTTGGAGACCTAAAACCAACTAAATTTCTCATATTGTTGAGGTCTTGTGAATGTTATTATTGCGTTTCTTAGTTCCAAGGAGTATATGAGTTTTAATTGTGATGAAGGTTCTATGAGTTAAAGTTCTATTTCTTAGGACTTTGTTATGCTTTCTAGTAAAACTAGTTTTGTCTTTCCAATGAGTCTAGGAAATTACTCTTGCTTGGACGGTTGTTCCATACTCATCTATATAAGCATGCAATGATGAATAAAAAAAATGAAGACTTGATTGATTCATATATAACTTATTTGAGCCTTTGGCTTGAGAACAAGAAGTTTTTCTTGTTTCGCTCTTACCTCTTAGGATAAATCCTATGGGTGGTGAGTAACCTATTTATTTAAGTGCTCGCTTGTGTTGCCTCCTACTTCTCCACACTTTTTCCGGCATCAAATTGGTATCAAAGCAAGGTTCAATGGTCGTCGTCGACATGGACTAAACATCGAGTCTTCTACAGCTCAAGAAAGAGACCTACGAGACGTGGAGGTAGATCGTTTAAGGAGACAAGTGCAACAACTGCACAAGTGTTTGCAATGCTTTGAACTTCTAGAACGTGATGATTTGCGTCATGATTCGGAATATGCTCTCTTTGATAAAGAGGATGTTATCCCTTTCTCTGGTACTCAAAGTCATGCTTCAAGTGAGGAAGGACTTCCTTGACGTTAGTATCGAAGGTTTCATGGAATTCAACAAGATTCGTATTTGAAGGTGTAAATTCTTGAATTTGAAGGGAAAATGCAAACGGAAGAATTTATGGATTGGTTGCATGCTATAGAAAGAGTCTTTGACTACAAAGAAATACCAAATGATCAAAAGGTAAAGCTAGTCACCATCAAGCTCAAAAAGCATACGTCTATTTGATTGAAGTTTGAAAAAGCAAAGAGCTAATGAAGGAAGAAGTCGTATCGTAACTTGCGAGAAAATGAAGAAAGAATTGAAGAAGTTCTTATCGACAAACTACTGTCAAGATACCTTCCTTTCTTCAGTTACACAATCTCAAACAAAAGACACTGTCTGTGGAAGAATATATAGTGAAATTTGATCACCCTTTTTAATATTTCCGAGCTAGAAGAGTAAACTGTTGTTCGCTACCTTGGTGGACTTCGATGAGAAATCGGTAATGTGGTTCAACTACAACCTTATTGGACTTATAATGATGTTACTCAACTTGCACTTAAGGTGGAATGACAACTTAAAGAAGCACGTGGTAGTAGCCCTCGGTATTGGAACAAAGAAGGCTATTCCAAAGGTAAGAGTCCCTCTACTTCTAATACTAGGGCAGCCGCTTCAAAGTCGCTCCCTAAGAATGATGGAGCATCAAGTTCCAATTGCCCTAACTCTATTAAGTTTTTCAAGTGCCAAGGGTTTGGACATAATGCCTCCGATTGTCCAAATCATAAGATTGTCTCTCTAGTAGAAGAATAGCTTGAAGAAGAGTCAACTAGCTCCGATGAAGGTCCGGATGAGGACATGAAGTTACCTATAGAGATCAAGGAGAGTCTATAATCCTTCATCGAATCTTGAATGCTACTCCTAGTGCAGACGATACTTGGCTTCACAACAACTTTTTTTTCAGACTAGATGCATTGCTCATGGAAATGTGTTTGATGTTATCATTGATGGAGGAAATTGTGAGAAAGTAGTGGCTACAACGGGCCTGTTTGGTTCGACTTTTGGGGAATGCATTTGTATATATGCAAATACCTTTGAGCTAAAGGGGTTTTTCGAAATGCAAATAATGTTTGGTAATGTGTATTTTAAAATCACATTTGAAAACAATTTTGGTCTAAACACCGTTTGGTAAAAATTAATTTTGTGAAGAACTTTTGCCAATATTTAAAAAAAAAAAAAGCAAAGAAGGAAGAGCCATTGCCGGCTGGCCGCCGACCAAGCTCTAGCTACTGGCTAGCCTCGCCTGAGGTCGCACGACCTCAGGCATCGCCTGGGTTGCGCGACCTCGACAACCACTGTCAGAGGGTTGCGCGACCTCACGTGGGGTCGCGCGAGGTCGGTGATCGACTCCTGGGGTCGGTCGACCTTATGTGGCGCCTAGGTCACATGACCTAGGCGACGCCGCTTGAGGTTGCGCGACCTCAGGCGACAGCGTGTGGGTCGCGTGAGGCCGGCGATCGCTGCATGGGGGTCGTCCGACACCGGCGACTGCCGCCTAGGGTTGGCCGACCTAAGGTAGTGCCTAGGTCACGTGACCCAGATCTGGGTCAGGCAACCTAGGCACCGCCTGAGGTCGGCCGACCCCAGGCGGCAGTCGCCAGACGTCAGCTGACCCCCAGGTGGCGGTGGTCGAACCCCTCAGGCGGCGGTCGCCGATCTCAGTCGGGAAGATGAACAGTGCATATTGCATTTCAAAGATGCAAGTCCCCTAAGCTCCTCCATTCCCTCCATTCAACCAAAGTCCCTTGGAGGGCTTTGGAGATGCAATTGTATCTCCTCAAAACTTGCCAAAATATTTGCCAATCAGGTTTGCATTTGCTGAAGGGACTTTAGAGCCCCGAAGTAGCTTTCAAATGCCCAACCAAACAGGCCCAACAATGGTGGATAAATTGCACCTCAAGACGGAAAAACACACACAACCTTACAAGTTTTTTTGGCTTCGCAAAGAAAATAAGGTAAGGGTTGATAAAAATGTCTTGTTCAATTCTCTAATGGGAAAAATATAATAATGAAATATGGTGTGATGTTGTTCCCATGGATGCTTTCCATTTGATTATTGAGAGGCCCTGGCAATTTGATGGAAAAGCTAAGCATGATGGGTTAAAAAATACTTACGCTTTCAAGAAAGATGTAGTCCAAATCACCTTGGGTCTTTCCAAAATAGAGAGTGCTCCTGAACCATCCAATGGGGAAGGAAATAATTTACTCTCTAAATCTGAAATTGATAAGGCCTTGGAAGAATTCATGGAGGCATATGCACCTGTGGTGTTAGAAGAAAATGAAGAAAAATATGATGTCCCTTCTCAAGTAGAACCTCTTCTCCAAGACTTTAAGGATGTTGTTCCGGAAGAGATTTGACTTAGTCTTCCACCCATATAAGACATCCAGCATTGCATTGATTTTGTTTTGGGAAAGCAGCCTACAAAATGAGTCCTAAAGAGAATAAAGAGCTACAATGGCCAGTGGATGAACTCATTGCTAAAGAAATGGTTTATCATGTTCCAAAAGGCTTTACTTTGGAGCAAGATGATATCTCGGAAAAATTGAAGGGAGAGATGCTGATCATTTAGATACCATCAAGCAACTATGATATTATGGATGGTGAATCTCCAAATAAATTTGTTGAGGCAAATGTCGAGGTCATAAATGGAGAGGGAATGATGATAATGGCTGGAGGCATTACCTACCGCTTTCATTTCGTATGCCCCAAAGCATTCTCTTTCAAAGTTTTCATCAATTGTTAAAATATGTTTGATATATTTCATCTTTTTAGCATGCCATGAAGATATTTGTTAGTATGAAACTAATCTATTATCTAGTTCGTTAGAGAGGCCGTCCGAGAAATTTGTGGGAATCAAGTTCCTTTGGTAAGCATGTGTCAGCAATGCTCAATGTTACAAAAACTTCTCCCTACCATGAAGTTGAGGACAAAGGAAACTTGGAGACGAGTTTACATGTAGCAAAAGCTTCTGATGCCGGAGCATTCCTTGAAGGCCATTAATTCAGCAACTTTTGAAAATAGTAAAACTTGGAGACCTACAACCAACTATATTTCTCTATTTTCCGGGTCTTATAATTGTCATCATTGCATTTCTTAGTTCCTAGGTCTATATGAGTCTTACTTGTGATGAAGGTTCCAAGAGTTAAAAGTTCTAGTTCCCAAGACTTTATTATACTTTGAAGTAAAACTAATTTTATCTCCAGTGAGTCTAGGAAATTACTTATTTACCTTGGAACCTGAGAACCCGACCGGTGAGAACCCATAGATTCTAGGTTCCAAGGTATGCATGGTAGGTTCCGGATTTCAAAAATTGGGGAACCTTTTTCGATGGATAAGTTCTAGGTTTTAGGTAGTGGAACTTGAAACTTAAACAAGTTTTTGTATTTTTTTTTTGTCTATGTTTTTACGTGATCCTATGATATTTCATAGCATAAGATGATGAGTGTATAATCTGGACTCACTAGCCTAAGCTTTCATGTTATGACTTGTTAATATTTTATATTCTTTGTGTGTTTAAATATAAGTTTTGGTCAGTGGATCAAAACAGCAAGTGGTGGAACCTGGGTAGACCTTGGAACCAATCTGGAACCTGTGATAGGGTAGGTTTTAAATTTCAAAAAATGAGTAATCTATCCTCATGGGCAAGTTCCAGGTGGAACTTGCACGGAACATGGACCCACTCATCCCTAGTAATAATTCACACAATAACTTCTCATTTTAATTGTATTTATTTGAACCATAATGCTAGAAAAACTAATATTCTATATTCTCTTTGATAAATGACAAGCTTGTTTAGTATTATTGCGTTCATTTTCATTTTGTTTAACAAAAAATGAAATGAAAAACAAAAGAAACTGTTAGACCCTAGGTAGGTTCCAAGTTCAAGTTTCGAACGGTAAGTTCTAGGTTCCAAAAAATGAGAAACTTGTACCTAAGGGTAGGTTCCAGGTTTTATCGAGGAACTTAGAACCGCTCACCCCTACTCATGCTTGGACGGTTGTTCCATGCTCATCTATATAAGCATGCCATGATGAATAAAAAAAAGGAAGACTTGATTGATTCATGTTTTATTTAAGCCTTTGGCTTAAGAACAAGAAATTTTTCGTGTTTTGCTATTATCCCTTAGGTTGATTACCTACGAGTGACAAGTATTGCTCTTATCCTTAAGTGGATTCCTACATATGGCAATGGCAAGTAACATATCCATTTAAGTTCTCACTTATGTCACTTTCTACTTCTCTACACTTTCTCTGGCGTCACTTTGGTTTCCTTTAACAATTTAATGACCTTTATTCATCATTCTAGAATGTGATTTTCCGTGTCTCAATTCACACATTCATTCTAATTTGCTCCTTGTAAGCAATCTTTTTTACCTCAAGTTGAATATAGTAACCGGCTCAAAGGTTTCTCTCGCTTGAAGAGCTGCTCTCGACCAAATGGATAGCTTTGCCCTAATTCTCAAACCCAAACCAAAACCCTAGCTCACCCCCATGGAAATTTGCTTCTATTTCTTGGCCCTTCTATGTGGTCTGCTTAGCGACGACAGGGCACATTGCAAGCCATTGGATTGCGCTTTTGAAATCTTCTCTTAAACCCTAGGCCAAAATGCATGAACTGTGTCCGCGCCCCCATGGAAACCTTCTTTATTCCCCATTCCTTCTATGGGTTTTGATTAGCTATGAAAAGACATATCACAAACTATTCGATGATGCTCCTAAAATCCTCTCTCAAACCCTTAGCCTACATTTCATTAACTGTCCTTCGCTGTCTATACATTAACAGTTGAAATCGATGATGACTGATATATAAAAGATGCGCTGGATTTCTAGGAAAAGCTAGCAGCCTCCCAATTTCCGTTTTCTACTTTGTTGAATCTGGAGTACTCGAGTAGTCAATAGGATTCTGCCCTTTGCCGCTTCATCAAACGCTTCTGCTAGGTTATTGTCATCTACAGCAATAATTTAAGTTCTGGGTTCATTCTTTCTGTTTAAGTAATAGCACGAATGGTGGAAGTGGTCGGGACAGGCACATGGCAGCCCTGTGTAGAAGACTAGGACACTTATGGATGGGAAGGAAAATTGCTGTATTAGATAATGTTGTAACTGAGGAGAAAGTACATAAATGTGAACATACCTTATTTGGCGGCTTCATTGCAGCCCGACAGATAATTTCCAAGTTTTTCAATTTACTATGAGGAAAGCTTGGAAATCTGAAAGATTTATGTGTAAACACTTAGAACCTAGCTTATCTTCTTTCGAATTCACGTTTGTGGAGGAAAAAAACAGGGTTATCGGTTCAGACCGTGGTTGTTCTCGAGCCATATGCTGGTTCTTAACCCATGGAAGCCAAGCACCCCACCACATTGTGTTGTCTTCGACTCCTGCGCCTTCTGGATGCAGATTCATGGGCTGCCAATTGAAGGAAGAACTGAAGAAGCGATTCGGAGTATTGCTGAAAATGTGGGTGATGTTTTGGAAATGAGAATTGAATCTAAGGGCTATCCATTAATAATAGTGGGGAGAGCCAGAGTTGATTTAAAACTTTCCTCTCCACTCATGTATGGAATGACTTCCAGTTTCAGGGGCAGAGAGCACTGGTTGGATTTAGGTATGAAAGGCTTCCTCATTTCCGTTATTTGTGCTGGAGGATAGAACATTATGCTTAGAGCTGTGAGGAAGTACCCTATGATGAGAATTTTTTCTCCACGAATGACAACTTACTCTTTGGGTCCTAGTTAAAGGCTAAGCAGGTGAGGCTGCGGAGGCGTAGCTGAGATGGTAGCTACGTGGCTGAAGCAACCATGAAGATGGCCTCTTTCTCTGCAACGTGCGTTGTGTATTCCCGTGGATTATAACCGCTTGGAGATAAGGACGTGCAGTTAGAGGCAATCAAGTCGAGGCCTAGACTCTCGGGGTAGTTAGAATTTGAAATTTGAAAGATAATCTAGCGATTATCTTTCAAATTTCTTAGATAAGCAAGGTAGCCACTGGACTTGGCAACATGCATTTGCCATGTATCTATGTTCAGTTTCTGCAGAAGATCTTGACACTGTTGGTCAAGCGTTTTTATTGTTTGTTTGATCATATTGACGACCATCATTCAATCCTCAATGGGTGTGAAAGCATTTTTTTTAAAGGAGACTTTAGAATCTGTTTAGAGCTGATTTAATTGGATTGATTGAACTGGTTTAAACCGGTTCCCAAGCAAGATCGGCGGTTTTGACCTTAATTAGAACCGGGAACCATACCTATCCTAGACCGGTTTTAAGTTCATGGAATCGGTAACCGAGCTGGTTCTCTCCAAAACTGGCCTTGAACTGGTCAGTCTAGGCCCATTCCCGAAATGAACCGGACTGATACTCATCCCTATAGTACATTTCATGTGATAGTGATTAAACAAAAGACTGTAATATTAGGCATGATAAGATCTTGAACGGCAAGGGTAATTTCTCATTCGTCAATCATCATTAATTGACAAATGCGACAAGGAAGTCTTTAATTGATGGGGACAAGTCACGTGTATAGATATCACCTAAATTTTGAGTATTGTTAAATTATCTTGCAAGTAACATCTCTAATTTGTAACACAATCCTTGATTCTGTGGATTTCGCATGATAAACCGCTGTGACCGCACTCGCACCAATGCACTTATAGAGCAGCATATGCTTAGTTAGTCCTATTCTCTTGCCCAGAAAATTTTTTTTTGACGTTATCGGTCCGACCCTATTGTTGAAATGTCAACAGTTGCTTTCTTTTCCTAATTATTTCTTCTGTCGCTAAGAAACTCATCAAACCTATGCTTCAAACGGACGCTCATGGCAATTGAGTTTACACAAAACTTTTGTTTACCTTCAAGTTATGAGAATTCTCACGTACATTCTTGTGGGGTCTAAGATCATTGAATATCGTTGTAATTGCACCCACTCGTCAGGGATCAGGCTCCAGCAATAAGTTACCGCTATAGCTGGGGCCTGCCTGAAGCTGCAGAGGAGCCAAGCCAGTCGTCCCTGGTGCGCACAGAGAGAGACCGGATCAGGATTGACATTAACAACTCTCACCGATCCTAAATATGCCGATGGAGGACAATCCAAGTCACGATTGCCCATGGAGGACAATCTAAGTTACACCATATCAATGGTTCGATCAAAGCCCCATCATCCACTGATCCTAAATATGCCAAATGGCAATCTACTGATAACTTTGTCATGTCATGGATCTTCAACTCCAGATTTACAAAATTTTTGCTTCCTCTGAAACGGCCAATCCCTTGAAGCCTACATACACGGTGGAAACCCCCAATTCTACTATCACCTTGGGGAATTTCATTGTCTTTAAATAAGATAGAATACGCATATAGGGATAAATATGAATATCTATTGGAAAGACAAATACAATTATTATTTCATTTTTTATTGATTTGAGCCAAATTACTCTACCGACTAGTCGACCTTATCTTTCCTCAACACACCAATTCTACCTATCACATTAGGGGATTCTTTGAATAAGGTGAAATAAATCTCTGGAGATAGATTAGAATATTAATTGGACAGGAAAATACAGTAGTTATTTCATAATTTATCTATTTGAGTCAAATCTCATACTAAATCTGAACTCTGCTAACTAGTTGTCCTTATCTTTTCAACACTATGAGGTCGACTCTCATATGTGAGAAAGTTCAAGACAAGACAATTGAGACTCTATACATCATAAGTGAAGATCCACTGGTATTTACTAAGGCGCTTTTCACCAAAGCTTTTCAATGTGTGACAACCAAGTTGACCTTTGATGACATCTTCGCCCTAACTTGAAGGGAAGTGTTGGAAAGATATATACAACTAATCAGAAAAATCCAAATTTAGTGGGAGATTTGGCTCAAATCAATAAAGAAAGGAAATAACATTTGTATTTGCATTTCCAATAGATATTTGTGCTTATCCCCAAAGATATATTCTATCTTATTTAAAGACAATGCAATCCTCCAAGATGATCTGTAGAATTGGATTTTCCCATCGTGGACATACGCTTCTAAGGGTCATCTCCTTAAATCTTAAATCTTTTTCCCTTCTTTGTGTGCGTGATTACGAAGAAAACACAATTATAAGCTTCAAGAAAGGTTTACGGTTCGGTAGAATCAAGTCGATATATTTTGGTTCAGATGGCGTTCGATGCAGAAGAATTTAAAACTTCTGGTGCTCTCTTTCCTGTAAAAGTGCAACACTCGTCAAATAAATCCCTCTCTTTTTGGCTTTAATCTAGTCAACCAAGAGACCAGGAACAACTGCGCCCTTTTGGGTTGACAAGTCACCCAATGGATGATCGCTGCACGGAGATACGACAAGACACGAGAGGGCTAGAAGTTAAGGCTATGATGCATCGTCTCTCATTTCTCCTAATGAGCTAATTCTTCCCACTTAAAAAGAGAGGGAAAAAGAAAGTGGCTATGGAACGAAGTGGCGAGCTAAGAGCCTGAGCACTGAAAGAAGATTCACACAGCTTCTTGAATAACCAACTCGCGACCCTCCAGGTTAGTAAGGATACAAAAACTATAAAGTTGGGCATTCAAATTCATTCGTTTTATCTAGGTAAGTTCGTAATTAGTGTCACTGCTAGGGTTCGTGAGTCTGATAATAAAAAAAGAGCCTATCAGTAAGAAAACTTATGATCTGGGATTTTGTTTCAAGCGCTTGGTTTTCATGGAGAATACTATCTCCCTGTTCGCTCGATCATATATGTTTTCCGCCGATAATCAGATATTGGCTGTTAAAATTGCGTTTTATTATCTTTACTTCGTGACTGTGTTCTGCTATAGACCTAGATGTGCGGTCCAGAAGTTGGATCTTGGGTTCTTTGGAAAACAGCACCGGGGGTACCAGCAACATGTTGTGTAAGTATATATTTGTACTCGAAAGGAATTGTCAACGGGTTCAACCAAGTATCGGTCCCGTGTGCTGGCCGGTTTGAACCAGTTCAACCACGTACCATTTATGAATCTTCTTCTTCGTCGGACACAGCTTATGAAACTATGCTTTTGATTCCTCAGATACGTTAAGGGTCTGTCCAGATTTCTAGTGCTGACGTATGGATCGGAGAGAGTCCAAGCGTACATGCAAAAGGAACCCTTGGGCATTGATCCTGGTGCACAAAAGAAAGCCATTTCCAAAAGGACCAGCCCATGGGCATTGATTGGGCCATGCAGGGCGGGCGGGTAAAGACCCAACTAGGCCCATGAACCCTTCATTCTCCCACAAGGGCTTTTGATCTGGTCAATGGCTGTGACTTTCCTATGTTGACAGAAGCTGCTGATAATGCCCCGAGGGACGGAAAATGGATGGCATCAGTCATCTCACTAAGAGCGTGCGCTTGTGATGGCTTATGTAATCACATGGAAGCATCAGGGCCACTTTTCCTTCAATGAAGAAGGGCACAAAAGACCTGTAAAGGAGGCAAGTTTCGGACATGAAACCATGGAAGAAGGGTCACTGATGTAGGAGACGTTTGAGAATAAAACATCCAACAGCATGTATACATAAATGAAGGGGACATGAATTTGAACGTGAATATCAACAAAGCATTGCAGCAAGATCTGCAGACAACAGTGGTCATCCTTGCAACTAGAGCACAGCAACTGCAACAAGCAGGGACACATCTGATGGCTCTATCCTACCAAGTTCAGCATGAAAACACCATTATTAGCGCGGTGGCTGGGTTAGTAGGTACTAGTACAAGCATAAACATGTGAAGCTCCATAACAATTGGACCCCTCCGGTTTTTCTCGACAAAATTCAAACTATCAATTTTCATAGAAAGAGATGTGCGCTTGGGGCATTTTCTGTTCAGTTACTTTCTGGTAGAACCCATACAGAATTGAGCTTAACAATCAATGAAAGATCCAAATCTCAATTAAAAGGGAGCTTAGGGGACGGAAAAAGAAGAAGAGAAAAATAGAAAGAAGCCCAGTCCACAGTGTTTTCACCAAAAACTGGCCTAGCCACCAGCAAGATTCTGATACAAATAACCATGTGACTTGGACAAAGTGTGGCCATTGGTGAGAAAACGATGCATAAGCGCTTATCGATGGCCATACCGATCATAAAAACTCCTGTCGTTATTATGCTTATTGATGACCATAATCAGTTATTGATGTACAATAGCGGCTGGTTGCCTAGTAGCAAAACTTGTTAGGAAAGATGTCAATTGAAAGGTGTAGATAAACAGTCGAACGAAGAATCATTCGAAAGTTAACCGCTTGGCGAATAAAGTGGGTGTAAAATTAGGTGTGGTAGCATTCAAATCTAAAACCGCTTATGGATAAGACAATGAAGCATAACAAATTGTGGAAGAGAGTAAGCTAGATAAGGCAGATAGGATTCAAAACGGTGACGAGTAGGGGTGCACGATCAAGAGCGATTTTAAAAAATAACCATTCAAAACAAGGAAATAGTGACAATGTGAAGGTATGAGGTCAAAAATTCCGGACATGTGAAAACATGGCCAGAATCGCTAGAACATTGCTTATGAACAATTATGTTGTGAGTACTATAAGTGTCAACATTTGTGTACTATAACTCCCTGCACAAACAAACAAATCATGTCATCTTTCAATTCATATATCATAGTTATAACTATAGTTTTCAAGTACATTGTCATTGATAAATTCCGGTATGTATCTTAGCTGTGGTTTTCAGATATATACCTACTATAGTTTCTGGTGCTTCGCCATCGAATAAACTACGTTATATCTTTATTTGGTGTAATTTAACATCGGTTAAATTCCGTTGAAGTACATCTTTGTGTATACGTGCGACAGGCTTTTCGTTCGTTGAGGCAAAATCCGGCCAAACACACAGTGATCCAAGACTTTCGTTCGATGACATCGGTTGACATTCCTGTACCCAACGAAAGATGCCGAAAGCACCGTCCACCTACCGGGAGAGCACCCAACTAAAAGCCTCGTTCTCTACACACCTCGACAAGTATTACTTTTTTTTAGTTCTTGTTTACACTGATATGTGAACCAGCGTAGGCGTTAGGGATTCTGAAGTGTGGCGCCGTGGTGGTGGGTCCTACGCTAGCGTCGCCCCAGGTTTACTCCTCCGACTGTCGGCCGTGCGGGGGGTTCCTGGATTATCAAAAAAAAAAAAAAAAAAAGAGGATATGTGAACATCTGGACATATTCTTTTGGCGACTTGCGTTTGGTCATTACTGTCGAGAAAGCGGAGAAGGAGGAAAGCTGCCCAAGATACGGATACGACCACGTGGGTAATCTGCACGACCCCCACTCACCGAGAAAGCTCCGATCGCTTTTGTTATATGCAGACGCACGGCTGCTTCCTCGGATACTCCATATCAGATTCTGGTCCAAAAGTCCTATGGGGGAAATATGTGAATCACACCGCGGTCGGTCAAAAGAGGAAAACAATGGGGTTTGAAGCGAGAAGTCAAAAGAGGTAACACGCGTCTGTGTCTCAGTAGCTGCGCGCATGACCGCATCTCCACGCAAGAATGGTAGGGCTTTGCTCAGCTGTGTGGAGTCGTGGACAGTTGGATTCGCTCGTGAGTAACGCACCCCGTCTTTTTCCAAATTACGAGGAAGAAGGTGTGGTCACCCACCGTCAAGGCGTCAACACGGTGCCCAATTTACTCACTAGAAAACAAGTTTCCCTGAGATAGAAGCGACAGAGGATCACGCTGGTTATAAATTGTGGTGATTCTGCAGCCGTGTGCGAATTGGTGGTAGCCTGTAGGGCTGTAGGGTTGGGGGGCAGGTGACGCCGCGTAAGTAAAACTGGCAAAATTTGACCTGGTCTCTTCGCAAGTGGGGAAGAAAAAATTGAACAATTTCACAAGAAAATATATGGAAACCCAGAAAAACTTTTATCTTTCTCTTTTTACTTAATCTAAATTTCGTGGCAAACCTACTATGACTTGCACTTAATTCGTATAAAGCTAATCACGTAAATTCACGTATAATTTTGTAAAATTATCTGAATTTAAATAATGTCTTAAACTTTTACATGTATCTAGACAAATAAGTCTGTGGTGCAATTGCATGAAAAACGATTTTTCATCAACACTAAGATCGACGGGCTCAATTTATCAAGGGTCCAGAAGCATGGGACTAATTATTTTTACCCCTTAAATTGTCCATTATGTATAAATCAAAGGGAGGTGACACGAAAGACCATGAAAATGACACATTGAAAATGACAAAAAATTCCCCCTTTTAACTTGAAGCTACTCTTTGCAAGAGAACATGCGTCCTGATTATGTTGCCAAAAGGAAAACGAAGGTCAGGTCTCTCTCTCTCTCTCTCTCTCTCTCTCTCTCTCTCTCTCTCTCTCTCCATCTAATTCTCTAGGCGACTAATTGCAAGCAATCCGGAGATTGTTCTTCTGGAGGACCTTTGTTTCGGTCCTTCCTAATACCAACTAGCTAGCTCGTCCTAATGTTTATTGGTAGGTCTTGGTGTGCCAGTAGATGACGTGGACGAATTGTGAACTCTCAATAAAAATGACTAGGTCAAGTGGCCTCTACTCTAGCACAACTCAATCGATCCTCTGAATGATCAATCATGTCTACGTACGTACCGTCGATTCGATGTGCTTCCTGGTTGGCGAAATGTGTTGCCCCATCCAACCTCCATGGGAGGAGCGAGCCCCATCCCCTTGCTCAGTCCCTACCCAGGCCAGGACGATTAGGACGTCGCACCCAATCCCTCGCTCAAAACAAGGGAGTGATCATTTGAAGGGTACTTTTCATCCTATGAACAATCCATGCCACTTGGGAATCTAGTCTAATCTTAGCCTAACACATATCAGATTGTACAGCTTACGTCCACAAATTTGCTTTAGCCATCAATGCGGAACCACCAGGGCCCGTGCGGATATATATCACACGTACATATTGGACTCACATTCTGTCGGCTTAAATTTTTCTTCTGGGGAAGGCGTAACGATATTACTACGCACGTTCTATGAGTTCAAATACTAGCATTCCTCATCATCGCTCTGTCTATCGCGCTTCTAATCCCGTTGTCCGTTTGATGCCGTGCGAAGTCGGTATTTTACCCTACGACGATCTCGCTTACTGTGCTTTACCAAGTATAAAGAATCCATGTAAGAGAAAAAAGAAACGGAACCAATTGATTTGAATACATGAATTTCCTCGCATTTAAGGATCATTGAACGTGTACGGTCCACCATTTGGAGAACGGACTGTTTTGTTGCTCCATGCTGAACAAGCCAGTCGCTGTTTTGTTGTTCGAAAAGAGAATGATATGGACGATGGTCGTGGACTTGGGAGTATCTATCCTAAGCTACTGGTCCCGAACCAAACCTAATAGACTATACATCCAGTTGGAGTCAGCCTGTCATTCTGTTCACAATGCTAGGTGACTCCCCCCGTTGAAAAATTACTTATAATTTCGGCACGCGTGAGCTTAGTTGAAACACGCCGTCGAACGAGATAGCGTCTAACTTGTATGATCCAACGGTAAATATGCATCGAGCTCGCATGTACCGAAACCATACAATAATGACTCCTCTCGAGTCTACTAGTCTTCTCCCTATCATTTCCGCCTCACTCTCCTCCACGAAAAAGAGAAAAAACAAAAACGGACTCAAGCTTTAATTTGGTATATTGTGAATCTTTGTTTATATGTAGGCTTTTACGATCTATCCTCCAAGATATCTATTTTTTTTTTGTATATACCACAGAAGTGATGCTGCGAAGAGGAGAAGCTATTTGCACACGTCATAAGTAAACCTGTCAAAATAGGTGATAAATCCATTTCTTAACCTGTATATCATTAAATAGATCATAAATAGGTCTAAACATTATATGGGTATTAAATGAGTCGTAAATTGGTTATGAATGAATTTATAATTAATTTAAACTCAACTCATTTCTTTCGCGTTCACTCAATCTCGCGCTCGCTCACTCCGCACTCCAATCTAAATTTGATTATGAGTGTTCCTAGATTAAATTAAATATGAAAATATTTTAGCAATACGAATCGAGTATGGGTCATTAGATTTTCATTATACGAAAAAATGAATCAAAACGGACTAAATTGGCTTATTGGGGTCGGATCATTTTCGATCCGACACAAACCCGATCCAACGCCCCGGTTCGGCAAATTTAATCATGAGCTACAAAGCCATAGTTGAAATCGCTGACCACCGACGGGGCCCCGCTCGTGCCAGGAGCAGCCAGCCCCGTTCGATTTGAACCTTCTGCTCTGCTTCCGTTTCCGTCCGCACGTTTCCTTAATTGCCCGCTCAGACACACCCTCCCTCCATAAATACCTGCCCGCCGTGAACGTTAAACCCCCGCCAGCTTTTGCACGTAGAGCGCACGAGCAGTCCTCACGCGAATGTTCAGCGGCCTTCCTTGAAGGAAGAAGAAGGAGAGGAGGAGGAGGAAGAGCAACCCCTACTCAAGAAATGAAGAGGGTCGCTCTGGCTTGGCTATGCCTGCTCTCCGTAGTAGCTCAGATCTCGCTGCTGCAGTCAGTGGCAACGGCGGATCCGTCGGAGGCTTCCGGCGCGAGCTCGTCTCGGGTCGAGGCCCGAGCCGCGATCCGATCGCGCAAACTGGTCACGGAAGCCGCTGCCGAGCCCGCCCCTAGCGTCGCCAAGGCATCGGAACACAAGGAAGAGTCCCCTGCGGTGTCGGCAGCGGCGGCTGAAGCGCCGGCGGGAGTGGAGGCTGCTGCGGCTACAAAGCACAGGTCCACAGATAAGTCCGTGGCCGGCGGGGGGGTCATCATCGGAGGCCTGGTGACCGCCTTTTTCGCCGCGGTGTTCTGCTACATCAGAGTCACCCGGAAGAGAGACAGCGGCGCCCGTTGAGCTTGCTTAATATGCGAGTTCTTTTTTATGTGTGACGAGAAAAGGTTTAGCGGTTTAGGAGATAGATAGGTAAAACGACAGACGACAACAAAGCTTAGCTTAGCGACAGATCACGAGTGGAAGAAAAGAAATTTGTATATGCTTTCGATTGATTAAAATCTTTGATGATTAGTTTGTGAATGGACGTGTTTGTTCATGAAATTCGATCGGACCATCAACCGGAGGCGTCTTGTTTGAGACATCGATTTCGCTTTCCTAATTCAAACGCGCGACTCGCTTTAATCTGCACATCATCGACGTCGCCGTCGCCGTCTCCATGAAAAGGCATTTGTAGAAGTGTGTGAATACATTAAATCAAAGGAAGTAGCCGTAGAGAAGCAAAGGCGTCTGAGCAAAGAGCGTGTCAAAGCAGAGGGTCCTCTGGCTCTAACAACGACCTGTCCGTGAAAAGCGCATCATCACAAGGACTAATGATAGTCGGATTGGGGAGGAATAGCACATGATTTGTACTGGGCTTCGTAATTTTTCGAGTTGGTTTTGCTCAATAATCCCGTATGTTACGGTGTAAATTACCGAGATAAATGCTAAATGATATTGAAGATTATAAGTGAACGTTAAAGTAAAAGGAAATTGAGATGATGACGAGGGATCGTTATTGACAACGCAAGTAACGGTCCGCCATCCACCGCTCATTTTTGTAAGAAAACCGATACGCTTGGTTTATTAGTTTTTTCTCAACTCTTGTGATAATTGATAAATTTGCCTTGAATCTGTTCATTTGTTAGTTTGAACCAACATAAGTTGGATCGCCCAAAAAACCCATAATGGGTTAATTTTAAGTAACGAGCTCTATTGTAATACAACTTATCGAGCCTAAGTTACTCGAAAAGAGTTGCAAATTGATAAATCCACTTCACCATTCAAACTGCTAAAAATTGAGTGCGGATTGAATAGCAGTTACGGTTACCTTACCGAAAACAACTTCCCATGATCTTTCCAACTTCCATTTTATCTTGTGCTTTGAGATGAATCAACCTCACCATGTTCGGTTACTCTGACATACAAAAGAAGATTGCGTTCCTTTCCGTTGGCATCAATGGCTTCTTGTTCGTGGTGGCGCTTGCCAATCTACTCCGTCGTCTCGGTGGTCTTGGCCTTCATGGCCATCTCCGCATCCCTTCGCTCGACCGACGAAAGTCTGGTCGCTCCCTCGAGCAGCCCCAGTTTGCACCAACTCCACTTGAACGCCTCGAGAGCTCTCAGAAGAGCTGGGTTCACCGCGATGGCAGCGCTCCTTCCCGTCGCTCCCGAACTGTTCTTTTCTTCACCTAATGCGACGATCTTTGTGATCAAGGACTCATTCATGGCTAACCTCTCTTTGACTCCTTGGCTGATGGAAGAAGTCCTTCGGTACCACACCTCCCCATTGAAGCTCCCAGCGGACGATCTCCTGAAGATGCCCCAAGGAAGCTGCTTGCCCACATTGCTTGCTAAGAAGAACGTCATGATTACCAGAAGCGATGCCAATCGTAGACTTGTTGAGATCAATCGGGTTGCGATAACACATCCTAATATTTTTCTTGGAGAGAGACTCGCGATTCATGGAGTTCTTCAGCCACTACTGCACAAAGAACAGGATTTGTGTTTGGTCCAATCGGTCAAATGCAACCGCAATCCTAGACCGGTGTCGGTTGTTAGGAAGGAGCCCTATCTTGTCGATTGGGGTCGAGTAATTCGATCGCTGGGCTTCAATGGATTCGTTTCCTTTGCAATTGGATTGCAGTCTGTTCTTGATGGAATTCTGGACGACAATGCGCACTTGGCTTCAGTGACAGTCTTTGCACCGGCTTATTTTGGGTTCTTAGCTTCGAACTCGGCAATTCTTGAAAGGATGGTCAGGTTCCACATCTTGCCCCACAGGTACACACATGAAGAACTCACGAGATTGCCCGACAAAGCGTCCCTTAGGACGCTTGTTCCTGGTAGGGATCTTGAGATTCGCAGAACGACTGCTTCTTGTAGTGCCAATACGAACCAAAGAACTAGAGTGGCCATTAACGGATTAGAGATTGGAGCACCGGAAATTTACAAATCGAGAGATTTCGTGATTCACGGAATATCTCGAGCACTGGAGATCGCAGAAGCAGAAAATTCAAGAAAGTGGTGATGAGAGTCGACTCCTGGCTGATTGCTATTGATGATAGAGATCAAATTAAATGGTGCTTACTGTACACCTGCTATACCAAGTTCATTTTGCTCGTGTACTGATTTTGGTTCTAACTTTGCATACGGTACTCTATGTGCTCACTTTCTTGAGTTGAACATAGCAACATCGCGTGGGTCTTTTTGATGAAATGAAATACAAAGTTTTCACTTACCTAACGACCCATTTTCTGTTGATCCGACGCCAATGGAACTGAGGATAACAGGAACAGTGGGCAGAGACACTCCAACCTACTCTAAAACCAGCATATACATCTTTCAGCTAATGAATTGGCTAACTCAATCACATATTATGACAAGAAAACCTTCAATGAGAAAATTTTGGGTCCAATCCACAGATCTGGCTCTGTTTTTAGTACGATCTAAGGGACAGGTCGAAAATGAACTTGGTAGCAGCATTAAGTGGCCATTAAAACCAATATGTCATTTGGGAAAAAAAGGAACCAGCCAATAAATAAAAGAATGACCTCATAGCAGGGACCTGATTAAGAAAGTGAGATCTTGAATTCAAGAATAGTAATAAGTTTTGTACAGTCAACTGGAAAACAGAAAATGCAGGTCTGCAAAGATAAATAACAAACTCCAAAACTTCCATTAAGCCCTTCAAAAATCAACTCCAAGGTGAAAAGTGGATTGATCTGTAAGTATGATGCGCAAACTAAAGACAGGATAAAGAAAAGTCCGTGATCCCTCCATGTGCAATTTCAAAAGAGAACATGTCTGATAGGAAGGCCAGGGAACAACATTTTTCAAGAAATAAAAATGCCGTCATGAAAGAGATCAACAACTATCCTCACCGGCACGACACATCAAAGTACCAAGTAGTAAGGCCTAAACCTTTCCAGCATGAAAATCGTCGGGTAACCACAGGAGCAAAAACTCATTCTAACCACTAAAACTGGACTTTTTCATCATCGACATTATGCGAGAAGGAAGAAGTTGACCAGGTTAAACAAGTAATTTTTCAGGATCACATTGTTTGGCAAGCCAACGGGCAATGGGTATTCAAATGAGCAGCAGAGAAGGATATACAATTTCATCAGTTATTCATCCCTCTTGTTTCAATTCATCAGGATACACGTAAGTATTAACCTGCACAACTCTACTGGGCATGAAGGAAATCATTGGTGCAAAAGGCAAAAAAGCAAAAATCACAGTTTTCTGATGGTACAAAGTTGCCCAGGATTATCACAGTTCTCCCGCAAAGTTCAATCATACACGAGAGCAGTTTACAAAGGATCTGACAAGGACAGAACAAAGTCTCACAGAACAAAGTCTCACAATGATACGACCGTCTACAGAACATCAGTGCTCTCATGCATAATCCTTGAACAGTGAACAGGAAGTTTACTCTAACGAAGACAGTTACGAACCTCAAAAAGTACGAACTCTTAATACACCATCTAATGTTAAGATTCCAGATCAAACAGAATCACCATACTCCAGAATTCAAACCAGTTCACCGAGACAGTCAGAAGCTGCTACACTCTAGAATTGAAACCAGTTCACCCAGACTGTCAGGAGTTGCTACGCTTTGTGGTAGCTAAATAAGGTCACAAATGAGGAGCAAAAGCCCAAAAGAAAAACAAACAATAAGGTCGCCATTCAATCATGATGCTATCACTTAGATCAGTACTGTAGGCACACCTCATGTCATCCCATCGATCTTGCTAGTGTTTGAACCAACAGTTTCTCCCATTTTTTTGACATTCTTTGATTACCAGAGACAAACCATCCGCGAGTCTAGTGGCGGCAAGGTGCTTTCATCCCCACCAAAAAAGTAACTTGTCCCAATTGAAGTGTTAATTGGCAACAGGTTTTCTACTTTGATGATTTTCCTTCTTAGTCTTATTAGTTAAGAGACTGCTTTCGCAAGGCCACTCAAGAAAGAGGGAAGATGAAAAAGATAGGAAACGTGCCAAACAAATCATCTAAATCGATGGAGATGAAGAAGCATAAGCACAACAAGATGATCAGGAAGCAGCTTTAACTCTCATTATGATTCTAGTCATCTTCAATCCAATCAAAGTAACATTAACAGCACCCAAAAATCTAGACTTCCTAAACAAACCCACAATCTCCTCCACCTCCGCGTCACCGCACTCCTCCACGACCACCACACAAGCCCCGCCGACCCTCACAGTCCTCTCCATCTCCGCCGCGAACCTCGACGGGAACAGGGCCTCGTCCAGATGCCCGCTGAACGCCAAATCGAAGACCCCATCGAAGAAGGGCAAATTGTGCGGATCAGCGCGGCTTACCAGGGGCGGCGAGTCGATCAATTCGACCCCGGTGACGTCGGCGACCCCCGACTCGGACAGCGCCGCGACCTCGTGGCCGGCCCCGGCGGAGACGCAGAGGACCTTGGAGTGGTTGCGGAGGAGGCCCAGATCGCGGATCGAGTCGAAGAAGCGCCGGTAGGAGAGGACCTGGCCGCGGAAGGCGCGGGAGGACCAGAGGCGCCGGTTCTTCTTGTCGAGGGGGAGGAACTCGCGGCGGGCGGAGTCGCAGGAGGACCTGGGGAAGCGGTGGCGGGCGGCGGCAGCGGCGGCGGCGGTGGCGGGGAGACAGGTCTGCGGGATGCGAAGGAAGAGGAGGAGGAGGGTGAAGGTGGCGACGGCGACGGAGGCGACGGAGAGCTTGTTGAGGAACGCCTGGACGTGCCGGTCCATCGTTCTCAGTAGGGAATGATGCTGCAGCTGAGCTGTTCGTGGAAATGCGCCTTCATGCGAGCCCAATTTTTAGTCGCTTTTAATTTTTCAGCAATTATATTAAGTACTTTGAATTTTAAATCTCTCTCTCTATAAGAGCCCAAATACTTTATAATTAGGGTTAATATGACGAAAAATCTCAAATTGATACACACCGGTAACAAATTTACGTTTCGTTAAATTAAATTAATACCACGAAAAACTACAAATTGATAAACCTGTGACAAACGGATGGGTAAAACCTCAAACTGGTACACCTGTCAGCTGTCATGTGTCATCAAACTCAGCAATTTGACGATAAAATTTAACGGAGGATAAATTTGTCACATGTGTATCAGTTTAAGGTTTTTCGTGGTATTAACTTTTATAATTATTTCGTTGACAAGATCTCGATCATGTGCGTAACTGCTTTCATGCTCTTTATAGTTTTTGCAATTAATATTGACATTCGAAAAATGTATATAGGAATGTGAACAATCAAATCGAGCAATGCGTGAATCGTTAAATATTTTCACATAATAAATTGAAATTTGGAACTCACGAAAAGGCATTATGAAATAAGAGGGTCGCAGACACCTGAGCTCTTGCCCAAAGTATGATTAGCCGAGAATTGTGAGTAGTTATCATATTTGGAAATAGTGGAAACGCGACATGCATTTCTCTAACGGTATAGACTTTTTTGATGGGTGATAAGAGTTGGATTACAGTAATAGATTTCAATAAAATACTAAAGGATCGGATAATCGAAGATTTTCGTAGACATGGTGAACACCAAATTCAAAAATTTTACTTTATTATTGATATTGATATTTTATAATATATTTTGCCTTGTCATTTTCATTTAGAAGGGGGAAATAAGCAGTCCCATTTGAGACTCCCTTACTCTTAGTGGGAAAAGAGATATATGAACAAATTTTGAGACTTCAAATTTAAGTTGTGCTATTGATTGATTCTATCTATACTATGCTATACGATATATAAAATCAATTTTCAAATCAACCCATTCATCGTTGTTCATGCACCATGCGCACGCGAAAACAGCTAACGGATAGATTAAAGCAAATTCACAAGCGATGTTAATCGGGACAAATGTGGCTATCATCACACATATTTCTGATTAATGGATAAAATTCTAATTTAAAGTAACAAAAATTGTTCTAATGGATAGATAAAGAAAAGCGCGGGCATGCTTATATGTTAATATGAGATGTGATGCAACTGAAAAAAGACGAAACATGTATTAATGATAATATTTTGGGTTAATACCACAAAAAATCTCAAACTTGTACACTTGTGACAAATTTACCTCAAACTAATTTTTTGACCACCAGATTTCACAAACTAGTACACTTATGACATTTTTACTCTCTATTTGTTTCCATTAAATCTTACTGTCAAATTTCTGAGTTGGATGACACGTGACAGTCGACGGGTGTACAAGTTTGGGGTTTTAACATAAGCATACCAATTTGTGATTTTTCATGGTATTAATCCAATTTAATATAGAGTAAATTTGTCACAAATGTACTAATTTTGAATTTTTGGTAATCAAAAAATTAGTTTTTGGTAAATTTGTCATATGTGTACCAGTTTGGGGTTTTTCATGGTTTAACCATTATATTTTATAGTTTTGCAGAAGACTATATATATATATATATATATATATATTTTTTTTTCCTTATCAATTTTTTTCAATTTTAAACTCAAATATCCGAATGTGCAGGAAAAAAAAAGACAGAGGTTGAACTGAAATCAAAGTCGATGAACTTTGTTCTTATCTATATATTTAAAATATTAAATTAAACGAATTTCTCTTTTCAATGTAACTTCGTTGGGGCTGTTATTTAATTATATGAATATAGTGAGTTATGTGTAGAGCATATGTATTCAGTTTGTTCCACTTTTGTATATTTCTCGCTATGCGGCTTTTCCTTATTTTCAATTTAAAGTTGTATTTAATTTATTCCATTCTTTCCTTGGTTAAAGAGATTTTGCTGAATGAAAAGTTTATATCGTTCCATAAGATTGTATACAAGTAAGTCCGCAATATGAAATAATAACAGAAAACAATGTAACAAATTTGCAAATTTCCCAATGAAATAAAGAATTTCTCTGCTTCTTATTAATGAGAGATGAAAAGAAGGGCTTTGATGGTGCAATCTTTGATCGCAGGAACCCTGAAATTTTTTTTTAATGCGATGCGAGACTATCTCAAATCAAATCATAATATTTTTTGTTCTTCACGTTAGTACAATTAAAGGGTTTTAGTGACTTGTTATCTAATTTGATTGCATGATCTGTGATTCCTTTTCGTGAACTTGAGAACCTCAAAAGCTTGATCTCAAATTGAAGATGGTCGAGATCTTGATGACCCTATCATTTGGTGAGGTTTTGATGATCAAAATTTTGATTGAGGTCTTGATAACCCGAATCATCCTACTAAGTCCATTGATTTTCAAGAACTTCCCGATGACAACTCTACAGAATTCAGGGTTTTCGTCTGTCCGTCCAAAAATGAATAGAGAGGATGAGAATGGACTTTGATCTTCGCGATTGGTCCGATTTATTAAGTTTAAGATTGTCTATCCACAATTTGAATTTTGACCAACATTTACTTTGATTTAAACACCTATCAAATCTATTTTAAATCCGATATGTATAAATGCTAATTCGATCTACCTAATCCAATCGATCAATATGGCCGTCCAAGTTTTTAAATGCATTCCATTTTCTAACACTTAAATGAAAACTTACAGATGATATAGTACTGTTGAAAACACTTTCGCTAGTATATTGTGTTTTTTGAGTTCAAACTCAATAAGACATATAATCTTCATATCCTTTCTCTCTATTGATTTCTTAAAACTTAAAACAAATAAGAGATAGAAACTAGCATATGGCAAATCACTAATCCAAAAATAATTACGCCATATGTCTTGCCGCGTGGCATTTACAAAATGAAAGTGGAGTGTCACGTGAAGAGCACATTAGTGAATATCGCATCAGCTTCACTTTAACTACATAAAATAAATGTATCTTACTCCAAAAGTAATTACGTAGATATGATTTTTCAAGGTAAATTGAATCTTCGATCATCTTCTCATTCTTTAAACTCTTTATATAATTTTCTATTTTTATCTTTCACCCCACAGGCACGCACTTACTCAGGGTTTGTCTTGGTAATTATGTTGCTGCGAAGGGACGGGAGCACGAATATCCAACAAACTGAAAAAAAAAAAAAGTAGTCGGCTGTTAATTTATGTGCATATCTTAGGCTTGTCATGTCGAATTTAGGTCTAATTCAAACACGACATATATTTTTCCAGCTCATTTGCAGTTATTAAAAATGTACTTTTGATTTGAAACCCAAACATGCTATATTTATTAAATGATTAACACTATTTGAAACATTTAATACATTTCAAATTTATACTCCTACATAAATTTTCAAAGTCGTATATTAACGTGTTCAAATGTATATTAATATATCGTGTGCCGACATAAATAATATGTTGACCTACTTAATCAAATTAACGTGTCTATGCATGTCGTCAACGGAATGAAAGAGTCAACCCACAAAGGACAGTTTTTGGAATTGTACAGAGACATGTGGACTTGTTTATGACACAAATATATGACATGCTTAATTACGTGTCTTATAAGTAGGTCGTGTCGAAAAGTGCTAGCATATGAAAGAGAACAAAGCTCTTATCACTCTCTCACTCTCACATGCCAAACTAGTAAATGCATCTTTTTTAATTCCAATACTCCAAAATTAATTGATTTGCATGTCACATGGGTAATCTGGGATAGGTGGATTACTCCCCAACGCACGGATTATTTCTTTTCAATAAGAGCTTTTTTCCGTTAAAAAACATTGTGAGAAATCAATTGCACAAGTCAAGTGATCTTTTCCAATTCGTAGGTGTGATTTAATTATCAAGACTCAAAATCTAGAACAACTAGTCATCAAAAGATTGTCCTCCTTTTACATCATTCGATTGGCGTACGGAATATATTTCCTGTCTCTACATTTTTCACGTTATCCCTAACATACGTATGCGTTGATATACCTTACCATATCAAAGAACTGCACATGGACATGCTTGCGTCCTCTAGCTTCTTTCAGAGTTCGGGACGAACTGAATATATAATCTAGTGGCCGTTGCTCAGGGCATCATCATCGTCATCACTCATTGAAAAGTTCAAACCCTAGCATAACCATCTCACGACATTATCTCAACACTAGCTTAACACACACACACCCACACACACATGCTCCATCACGTTTCGTGACCATGGAGACCAGATCGGCCAAGAGAAGAAGGCTCTCGCTTCTCCAAGACGGGACTGGAGATCACGGTGCATCCTCAGGTCTGCGGACTTGTTGTCGTCGTCAGATCAGCGATCTTCCTGATGATGTGCTTCGCCACATCTTCTCGTTCTTGCCCATCAAGTCCATCGCGAGGACGAGCCTCGTGTCAAAACGTTGGGCGGCTCTCTGGCGCTCCATGCCGGATCTCGACTTCACGACCATTGAATCATCAGACCGAGTCATCTCTGCCATCGAGAAACTGATCATGTCCCATGGCCTGAAGCTCGAGTTCCCTCAAGGGTTCCTGAAGTTCCTCTACATGGTCGACCCCGAGCAGGATTTCATCAGGCAGGTCCTGAAACACCGCAGCCGATCAACACAGCCCGGGGATGGCCTGAGGCTCCTTCGGTTCTGTGCATACCTGAGCTTCACACGACTGAACAACTTGATGCGTGATGCCTTCAGGCACAAGGTGAATGCCCTCGACATTGAGGTGGCGACCAAGGACTTCTTCAATCTACCAAAGCGCGTCGCGACGAGCGAGCACCTGCAGGCCTTCAGATTTGTGTCACGGTTCCCAGGGTTCCGGTTGCCGCCGCTATCGACGATGAAGAATGGTTTCCGGTCCCTGCGGAAGTTGCACCTCTCAGGGGTGATCCTAAATAACCAACCCTTTCTCATGGATTTGTTCACGGAGTCCTCATTCCCGGCTCTGCAGAAGTTGAGCCTTTCGAAGTGTTTCGGATTAGAGAAGATCAGTATAAAGTGTGGGGCTTTGGAGAGTGTAGTCGTAAAGAATTGTTCCAAGATGAATTTCTTGGAAGTTCGCTGTCCAAAGTTGGAGAGATTACGAGTGTCGGGTTGTTTTCCTAGAGGAAGGCATACGAGCGTGTTGAACATCTATGCACCTCGACTAGACGTTCTTGATTGGGAAGGCAGCGATGTTCCTGACCATTGTTGCTTGCATAACTCGAGTCCCACTGTTAGGGTTTGCCTTGGTTTTTTGAACATCAAGGTTGAGGACATCCAGGAAAAGCCGGCCAGGAGTTTATTGAGATTCTTATCTGGGATCTCTCATGCTCGGTCCTTGCGAATGGACTCGCTATCCATCAAGGTTCGTCCTTTCTCTGCGCATAGGCATTTCTTGAGTGTGAGGGTCGACTGAGTAAGCGGATAGAAGTTTATAGGATGAGGAGATGGACAGCGTTGTCTTTAATTAGAATCCATTCTTTGTTTCATCAACTACTAATTTGTGATTAGGGTCTAAGTAGTTGCATTATGAGTAGCTTTAATGCACTATATGGTGTTGCGGCGCACACGCAACTGTTGCAGATTCTAGGAAACATGGACGGCTTGGAAGTTCTGCGACCATTCAAAAACCTTGCACATTTGGAGCTTTCTACCTTTACCGGAAGAGTGTATATCCCACCGCTAGTTTCTCTGTTCATGAATGCTCCATTCGTGGAATGTCTCCATATCAAGTTGGCCCCAGACGACAACACGCACAAGAATGTCGGTACCATTTGCTCACACCTGATGATTAATGATTGTTCCTGCAGGGTTGGACTTTGGGCAGAATTTTGTCCTATGATGATTATATAGTTCTTCGACTAAACTCTGTAATTTACCCCTTTATTTCAGCAGTTGAATGGAAACTCAGCACACTTGTGGGACGTATCTGTCTCTGAGGAAGAGAAGCAGTGGGAAATCCGCAGAAAAGCCATAGGATCCTTCCTTGATCACCTGAAGGTTGCGAAGATAACGGGGCTCTTGGACTGCGAGGAGGAAGCGAGCCTCACGAAGTTCCTGCTCAGGCACGGGAAGTCCTTGAACAAGATGATCCTGTGCTTGGAGGCCAGGAAGGTTAAAGATTCTACTCTCAAACAAATCAGATCCCGTATCGTGGAATTCTCCAAGGCAGCTTCTAATGCTAAAATTTCCTTTTGTTAGGTGTCCTTATGGATTATTTCAGGTTCGCTTGGTCCCCTTTGTATATCAGATGACTCATTCAAATTTCGCTTTAGAATGCTATTTTTTCGAGTGACGGAAAAGATATGAATCAATGAAGCATAGTGATCAAGATAATTGCGTTTGAGACTCGCTAAGCACTCTTTTTCGGCAATTAAAACTAGGTGCTATCAGTTCTATAGTTAATTTTGCAAGGGAAAGTCGAGTTAAAGCTTCATAATCTTCTTATGAGAATTCAGACATTTGGCAAGGATTGTTATGGTGAGGTCCCAATGCAAGTCTTTCGCCTGAATTGAGTCTGATTCGTAGTCTTATTAAGCAGCAGCCATTCGCCTCCGGCTTCATTTAGAACCACCAGCTGCTCTATGTTACTGTATAAAAAGATTAATCTGATCTGGGAAAAGGGAAAACAGATGGTTCACAAGATTTTGCCATTTATGCAGAATTGTCTCCGTACTTAGGCCCCTGCTGGCGGTTTTCACCGATAAGCAGCGATAGGAGCTATCAATCTACTCCTAATTCCAAGTGTCATATGCTCTGCTCCCACGGAAATAGGAGCATAGTTGAGGACGAAGTCTAATTATATGATTATATCAAAATTTCCAATTAATTTGTGTACTAGTATCGTGTATTAAAACAAACAAATCATTGATATTTTTGTTGTTAATATTATTTTACTATATAAATAGATTATTTTCACGTTGCCTTTTCCTAGTTAGATTGTTATTTGGATGACTCAACTTGTCTGCCATTTAGACATAATGTGGATGATGCTCAGTAGCGAATAAACTGTAATTTGTATCTAAATAAATCATTGTTTTTATCCAATGATAATTTGAACCTATTCCCGCACTTATATATGAAATAGTTTAAGATATAGGAAACAACATATCCATTACAGAGATATATTTAAATTGAACATATCATTTTAATGTTGCTACTAGTTTTATCTGGTTGTTTTGATTAAACGAGTGCAATGATGACGCAATTCTCTATTGTTTTGTAAAGTAGGATTTCTTTCCCTTGAGGAGAACATTCGCAAAAGTGTGCTATGCAGCGGATTTTCAAGGGAAACTGACATACACTAATATGGAATATACAGATCTTTAACAGCTAAGAGTAGCATCTCGGTGATAACTATAGTGGGGTAGATTTAGAGTTTGATGAGATGACATTACCCCAAAAGGAAATTGATTTTACAACTCAATTGCAGAAGAAGGAACTTATTCTTAGGAATGAAAAGTACAGCAAATGACAAGAAAAGAATCTGCTCTGGTGATCAGGAAGCTGATTCAGGATGTTAGTATTGTACAGTCTTTAGGCCGAGGAGGAACATCGGCAATCAACATAGGGTGAACCGTATTTTGCCAGAGGAGAAAGGAATATCACGGGGCAAAAATTTGAGGCATTCCTAGTTAAACAAAGTGCCTGATGCCTAAAGCTTTTGACATCTAAGATGTGGGATAGATTCCAGGAAGATCCAATGTTAGCGTCCTTGTTCCAGAGAAGTAGATAATGCAGCGATAGACTCTGGTTTGCTGGAAGAAGAAGCTGTCGTAGAAAAGCCTGTCCTAACTGCAAAAGCTGGTTTTTTTGCAACTGGAAGAGTCGCATTTTCACTACCGAGCATGAAAACTGCATCTGACATGGTGGGACGATCACTTGGGTCTTCTTGCACACATAAAAGCGCGACGTTTATGCACTTCAAAACTTGATCTCTTTTGTAAGTCTCGTGCAGCACTCGATCCATCAACTCCAATGCGTTATTGTCACTCCATAATTTCCATGCCTGCGCAATTGAAGTTTCAGTACGTTCAGAGAAAAGGGCGACAGGAAGTGGATATAATAAAAGAAAGGGACAGCAAATGGACTATAAATACGTGAGTGAGGAGGCTCATTGTTCCTTCGGACTGATAAAAGCCTGTGTTACGTCTCCCGCTAATAATCTCCAATACGACAACACCAAAGCTAAAAACATCGGACTTGAATGAGAAAAAACCGTCCAAAGCATATTCGGGAGACATGTATCCACTGCATTGGAGCATAATAAGTCAATTAAGCCACAGTCAGAATACTGAAGTTTTATTGCAGATATTAAAAGGTGATAACGCGATGAATGCCTTGTATAGTGTCCAACAAATTCTTTATCCAGACGAAAATAAATGGTGTGCACATGCATAAAAACTTACTATGTTCCAATCACCCTTTGCGTGCTTGCTTCAATTTGTTTTGCCTCAAATATCCGTGCCAGACCAAAGTCGGAAATTTTGGGAGTCATCTCCTCATCGAGCAAAACGTTGCTCGTCTTGAGATCTCTGTGAATGATTCTCAACCTAGAATCTTGGTGAAGATAGAGCATTCCTCGTGCAATTCCCAAGATAATCTCAAAGCGTATCTCCCAGGCCAGCAACCAACACCTTGTTCGATCTAGCAAGGTTTTAATTTTCATTTGTGACTGTAGCAAATTCTTTAATCTAACTCTATGAAACTAACTTATGGAAACAGGGACATGAAATAAGGTGCTTACCGAATATGAATGAATCTAAGCTTTTGTTGGGCATGTATTCATATAGTAACATCTTTTCATCTCTTTTGACGCAATATCCTACTAACCTGACAAGATTTCGATGCTGAAGTTTGGCAATCAACACGACTTCATTCTTAAATTCCTCCAAGCCTTGTCCTGAGCCACTCAATAACCTCTTCACAGCAATTTCCTGCCCTCCAGGAAAAGTAGCCTGGAACAAACTCAAGAAACGGAGTACTTCATCACCATGCCCCGGTCAAGAGACCAGACGGTAGAAGAAGAAACCATTTTGTTTACCTTGTACACAGGTCCAAACCCACCCCTTCCCAGTTTGTTTTCATCCGAGAAATTATTCGTCGCTTGTAGAATTATATCCAAATCAAAGAATGGCACGTCTATGCCTTTCTTGTCCTCCTCCTCGAACTGACAGGAATCCATCCACATTTTGATCCGTTTCTCGCTGTCGTATAGATGAAATTCATGATTTTCCTGAGCGGTTTCCCTGCTCCCTGAAGTGCCAGCTCTAGTTACTAAATTTTTTTGTTGTCTTATTACCGTATTTCCAATCATAACAGATAAGAAGTATGTATCTGATTAGTGATTACCTTGCGTACTACCAGGCTGCCTTCTCATGTAGAATAAGGCAACAAAAACAAGGACGGAAATTGCAGCACCGGTAGGAGCAATTATATA
This sequence comes from Syzygium jambos, assembly GCA_031216235.1. NCBI lineage: Eukaryota > Viridiplantae > Streptophyta > Magnoliopsida > Myrtales > Myrtaceae > Syzygium > Syzygium jambos. Next base: position 20,011,580 of record CM062220.1, read on the forward strand.
TACAAGTTTCACTTTCTGTGTCTGCTGCGACGATCCTCCTCCTCCTGGTACAGCTAGACAAGAGAAGAAAATATACAACGGTATTACCTACTACTGCTAGAAAAGAGAAGAAAATGTAACTACTGTATTTAGGACAAAAGTTAAGACGAATAATTGTAAGCACAGGGACTCGGTAATTCGATAGAAGGACAGATGCAAGGACTTCGTAATGCATGGTCGCAATCCCTCTCGTAGTCAACGGAAAAGAGTAATAAGCTTAGTTGGTGAAAGTCCAGGACTCATCTCATTTCATTGCATGCATGCGCGCCTTACTTGGGATGGTAACTGTAATGGCAGATGCTATTGAAACTTTGACAGGGTGAACATATCTCAGGAATTACAGGGCCCGAGACAAACTATAGCCTATATCTGTATCTGTTCTGGTTTCAAGCTCTTCTGGCTGACCTATTGTAAATTTTAAATGAACACTGAAAATATAGACGGGACTAAATTTTACAATCTACTTCCGAGAGGAGCAAATCATCCGAGTAGTACCCTAAATGAAAAACCATGGAGATAGAAAATAATGATTTGGGGGCACAACAGAATCTTCTACTGTGTTGACCTGTATACTAATCGCTACGTTTACTTCTAATTCATTATTCACGAACATAGTAGCAAAGATTCTCACCCAGAGAACAATTGACGCTGGAAGAATTCCAATTGAATCCTGAGTTGCAGAGGCACCTTGTTATTCCATCTGATGCTTTCTTGCAAGTTGCATGTGGCCAATCGCAGTCAGTGGACGGATTGCAGATTGGCTCATTTGGATTGATCCACACAATTTTTATTTCATTCAACCAGACACTTCCCAGAGACTCTCCTGCGCTGAAGTCATTCTGTCCTCCACTACACCCGCTACTCACATGAAATGGTGAGGACTGGTTAAGCTGCAGATTGATTTCCATTTGACCACTGCTTGTGCAGTCGGATCCATTCTCGACTTGGATTGTAAATGTTTGAGCTTCTGGATTGACGCTAGTGACTCTATAGCGACCTTGGGGCCGTTTAAAGTAAAGCTGTGCAGTTTCACTGTCGCAGCGAAACGCAAAGTATAGTGGATCGCCACAGTTCCGTTCCGTGCTTAAAGGGTAGGGGACTAAATTAGTGCCGCAAGTTTTACAGCTCCTCCTAGTAGATTCTATGAAAGTCAACATTGTACATATATCAGTATCGATGCATATGCACATTCAGCTGCAATTGAAATCTGATCATACGTTATATTAATAGCTGAAATTGGGATAGTATCACTTGTTTGACATATGCAGGTGGACTAGAACACTTGGTTGGCAGACGCTTGCAATCTAGATAACATGAAAGTGCACAAAATATAAACAAAGTTTCTAACTTCATCAAAGAAGGCGAACGAGAAGCACCAAAGACATGTTATAACCAAGAAGGCGCAGAAGAAGTCAAAAGGTCACAAATACAAATGATCTAGGAAAGGAAAAAAGGTCAGGCCAAAAGGAAATTAACCTATGTCTGAAAGCTGCACTCGGACATAGAGGTCATGACCGCCTTGGGCAAGCTCCTGAATATTGTCGAGTTCCTCCGACCAAGTATAGCACATCGAGTTGCTGCTTGCTGTCGTTTGGCGCTGATCCACATGGAAGGAGTAAGCTTGGCAACTGCAGGCATCGAGGCACTTCTGCCTGCATTGCTCCTCGTCGTCTGCCGAAAACAGCCCGTCTGGCCCCTTGGCCCTCATCATCTTCAAACTCAAGAAATCATCAGCACGGTCGTTGCTGTTCTTCGAGCATGTTGACGACTTCCTGAGGCACCCATCAAAGAAGTCGCCTGAGTTCCAATTTTCTGGCTGTGCCGGCTTGAACCCCGGCAAGCACCTGCACATGGTCTCATTGCCATTATTATCATTGCAGCTCGCGAACTTGCCGCACGCATTGAACACACTGCACCGGCCCACCGGCTCGAACCAGACTGGCTTTGACCCATTTCCCTGTCTGAAGTACTGAATCTGGCCGTCGTAGTTCATAACCAACCGGGTGTTGCTGTAGTTGTAGTCCAAAGGCAGGGTTATGTTTTTGTAAGAAGAGGTCGGACTAGTCCTGGCTGGCGGCGAAGTAGCAGTGGCGCCGGAGGTAAAATTGGAGAGCAAGAAAGAGATGACTTCGAACATCTGATCGCCTTGTATGAACTTGCCGTAGACCCCACTTTTCCAATAAGGAGACAGGTTATGGATCACTTCGTAGTTGCCGTTGCCGTCTTCTTGATCCATTTGGAACGTGAAGTTCCCCTGTTTCGGGTCATCCTGGCTTGCCCAAGAAGTCAACTTGAAGTTTCCGATCATCAGCATCCCAGGAAGGAAAGTGTCGGTTGGGTTTTGGAAGCTCTGCCATAGAATACTCTCGCCTTCCATCAGCACCAGATTCCCTGAATCAAGAAGCTTCGCTAACCGGGTTGAAGAGCTTGGAACATTGGTTGACCAGATCGCTTCTTCTTCGTCCGACAACTTCAGGTTGCCGTCCACGAGGCCAAACGAGGCCGTGCGGCCGACGATCGGTTTGTCCCGATTGGCGACCCAGACGACAATTCGAGGGTTCGACCTGTAATACCATATTCCGACATAGCTCCGTTTCGGAGAGAAGAAGCCAAGCTCGAACTGCTCACCGGCGGACACGAGAGTGGTTCCTCCTGGATATGTGATCGTGCCTACTGTTATGATGTCTCTGCTTGAGCAAAACGGAAGGAACATCACAGACAAGAGCAAGCACGTTAAATTATTGGAGCGTCCCATGGTAATAATTGGAGTTCTTGATGTGGCGACGAGGTTAGCGTCTCTTTTGATTATGGGTCGCCATTGTTAGAGTATTCACTGCAATAATACTTTTCTGGACCGTCTTTCTTTTTTTGCTCTCTTTTTCAGGAATAACACGTTTTGTTGTGTTGACGAATTGTTGAAATCATTTTCTTGTTTTTGGCCGATCAGAGAAAAAGAATTTCCACACGCAGAACGTTGACTAAGACAGAAAAGAAACACCATAGGTTCGTCTAGAAGAAAATGTTTTCGTGAAATTAAGTCCTTATCAGAGAGAGAGAGAGATGGCTAATTGAGGTATGAGGTCCTTCCTTACTCTAAAATTTTCCCTCCTTCCGCCGTGCTCCTACTCTAAGTTCATTCTTCGTCCGTCACGTGTTCCTCGCGGGCCCACCCGCCAGAAAACGCTCTCTCTCTTCTGCCCTTGCTATCTCACCTCTCTTCTGCACTTGCTTTTCTTCTCTCTCTTTTGCCGCCACCACCTCGGCCTCCATTGCCACATAGCTCGAGCTCGCGGTTGCGAGCATGTTCGAGCTTCAAGCTCGCGGCCATGGCTGGTCATGGTCACTCGAGTTTCGAATCTAGATCTAGAGACTTTTGGCCAAGGATACTCAATCTGGAGTCTCGCCGTCGCCATAGCCGCAGAGCTCGGGTTCGAGCCTAGAGCGCGAGCTCGAGCACAACCGTTCGACCATGGCCGCCATATGTTGAGCTAGCGGCCATGGTGGCCCGAGTTGCGACGACTCGCGGCCATGGATGCTCAAGCTCAAGCTCACAGAAGCCATGTAGATGGAGCTTCGAGCTTGCGGCTATGGCAGTTAGACCCAGAGTCTCGTGGCCACGGACACTTGACTTGAAAACTTGCAACGGCCATAGACGTGGAGCTCCTACTTGAGCTAACGGCCATAGCCGAGAAGAAACCGCAGTGAAGAGAGAGGAGAAAAAGCAAGTGCAGAAGAGAGAGAATTTTTTCTGGCAGGTGGGCCCGCGAGGGGCACGTGACACACGACGAATTGACTTATTTTTTGCTAATCTGGATTCACTGGGTACCCAATATTTTCTCTCCTAAAGGAGTGACCGGTTCAGTCCAACCCCACTCGGGAATCAAAAACCGGACCAGTAACATCGATTCTTAGTTTCTGGAACCGGTTGGTCCGGTCTGATTCTAGGCGGACCATTGTGTGTATGTGTGTATGCTCGTTGTGAAATCTCTTGCGAGCGATCGTCTGACGGGGAGGGAAGCTCGTCCTTGTCTGACTAGCCATCTGTCTTCTTCCGACAATGACGAACATGTGTCATCGTCGATATTGTCGAAGTCGGCGACAAGAGGTTGCTGAGCCGCGAGAGGAGTGCTTTTCGGGAATCTGGGGGCCGATAGCTTGACGACTCGATGGATTAGCGTGCCGAAGCAAGCGAGCGTTGCGAGGAAGATGGCTCTCCATTTGCAGAGTTCAAAGGCTTGTGAAATGAATGCTTCCTGAGACCATGATCCAGATAAAATTGGAGAAAGAAAAGGTGGGTTTTGCAAAAGATTCATCAGCTGAAATGCAAGGCTTCGAGGAGGAGAAAAAAATGAAGTTTTTTTTCCCTGGTTTAAGTTGATAGTGTTGTTCTTTAAGAAATTTTAAAAAAAATAAAAAAAATAATCAGTCCGGTTCCCATTCCAAAACCGAGAACCGGATTGCAATAATCACCGGTTCCAATTTTATGGAACCGGGAACCAGACCGGCACCCCCTTGGATCACCCAGAACCAGGCCAATTCGGTCCAGTATGGGCGAGTTCCCGAGTTCGAGGCGGTCCCCTACGCTCATCCCATACCTCTCTTGGCGAAATATGGACCTCCTCAAAGTCATAGATAATGATATTTATGTCTTGGCTGGAAAATAATTGTCAGAAATATAACATTTTTCGTAAAATAAACTGCGATTTAAAGTCAACAAATCAATAATGGACATACTCCATTTAAAATAGGCAAATAATATAATAGGTCTCGACCTACCCAATTTTACATAGGTGTTACGATAAAAAATTGTCACATAAATCCTGTTAAAAATTTTTCCAAATTTAAAAATTACACTCATCCTTTCATCAATTCCGGATCCAAGCTCTACATCTCAATATTTTTCCAACGTAGGAGCAATCACGCATCACCACCATTGCCAAACCAATCGACATTACCATGTCACCGTGCAGCCGCTGTCCATCTTCCCCACCTTTGGCTCCGCCTCTCTTGCGGTTGGCCAAGGGGCGACTCTCCCTTCCTCCACACAAACGCGCGCACAGTGGCAGCTAAACCTTTTTGGATAAGCGTCTACATGGGCAAGATTAGCCGTTTTCTATTGGACGCTTGGGGAAAATGGTTTCCTCTCTCGAGAAAAGAGAAATCATTTTTCTCAATATTGAGTGCGAGTTTTCATATATCTTAAATAATTTTTCATTGATTCATCCGTTTTCAATAACCAAACACACGGCAAAGATGGAATGTAAATCTTAAGAAATCATTTTCAGCTAAACAAACACACCTTAGCATTTATCTCTCACAGTAAGTAAGCAGAGAGTACACTCTCATCTTTGAGCATGTCCGATGAAATAGGAGGGAGTTAAGACGACCATCAACCCCATATAATTAGCTGTAAAGCAAACACTAATCACCGGATTTAGTAGAGACTTTGGATTAGAGGCCTGAAAGTCCATTCAATCTTCGTTTGCTTCGCAGAAGGGGGGGCGCCGTGAGAAATTGGAAACTCACAACGACTAAATCTATGGTTGTGGCTATTAATCAGTTGTCTTTTCTTTCCTCCTCGTCAACCCTTTCGTTCTTTCTTTCTTTTCTTACCACCAATAACAAAGTATCCTTGATTTGTATCTCGTTCTAGTATGGGGAAGAGCACTACTATCTTCATTTCTCCCTCTACCCGTCTCTCTCTCTCTCTCCAAAGATATCTACAAAGAATGTATAAGCGAACGTAGTTTCGTCAGTACGATGTTATGGTACGGGCTTGGCTGCTTTTCTCTGTCTAACGAAGGTCGTCTGGGGTCCTTGTCATGCACAGGCCTTTGCAAAAGACTCGTCGGGTACGAGCCCAATGACCTAGTAACGTTGTCAACACGGCCGCATCCACGTGGTGTTGACCTTAGAGCTAGAAATGTTTAGCTGAAAATAAATAAGAGCTAGTTGTCTTCGCAACCGAAGTTCTTAATTGCAGTGATAAGGACCGATCAGGTCGGAGGTCGAAAATAGTTCCATTCAAATTGATATATTTAATTCGACTAAAAAAATTGACATATTTAATCCGTTTTGATTCAAACTTAAATGCAATACAAATCTGATAACTCATATTCAATTTATGCCCAACCCAACTCATATTATTAATACACTTCCATATTTAACTCAATCTAAAAAAAATTATACCTAGACTAAGGTGAGAGATCGAGTAAGGACGGGAGAAAGAGAGTCATAAAAGTAAGTTAAGTTTAAGAAAATTGTGAACCCACTTAGTATCATTATAAACTCATTTATGATTCATTTACTGAATATAACTAATCCACATAACAACTCAGCCTATTAAATATAGGTTAAAAATGGATCTTTGTTCCAATTTGATAGGTATAGTCACAAGAAATGATCTTTAGACTTGTTCCATTAAACTCAGTTAACCATAATCCATGTGATCAAATGGACCTTCATTTTTAATCTGACCGAAGGAAAAGGCTATCGCGTAGTTTGTTCCTCCTATCTCTCCAGCCGTTTAATGAGACTACTTCAAAGAGTGTCCATTAACCGAACAGGTTCCCGCACAAATCTTCAAAATCTAAGTATAAAGTAAAATGTTTTGTATTATATGTCGCCAGCATCACCTTTAGCAATTGCAATGCCCGCATTATAATTCAAAATCCACCCGACTAATAAAACGGAATACTTTCTTCAGAGGCATGTTGGTGAAGGTGAGGTCCTCTGACGGCCGGTGAAAGAATACTAAAAGGAAAAAGCTTGAATTATTTATCAAGTGTCATTGTAATTAACTAAGTTCATGGAGCAGGTTAAACTCCAAATCCTCTTGATTTAGTGACAAGGAAAACTAACTCAGTATATCCATTTTGAATCAGCATATAATGATAGGTTTAATTAAGCTTGTGAGATGAGTTAATTAATTTTGATGGGAAAAGAAAAGAAAAGTTAATTAGTTGAGAGGATGACAATTTTTTGTCCAATTTACCAGGAAATTATTGCATTTGAACCACACTTTTTATGTTTATAAAAGTTATACTTTCTAAAATAAAAGAAAGGACTGATATTGCTGTTCAAAGGTGTACGCATGGCTTCCGAAACATCAGACCTTTCACCATTGCATACGCTAGTGCGGGGGGGTCATAGGTCGTCGTCGGCCCAGTTTGTCTCTCTCATTAAAGCAACTGGTCGGTGACCCGTCAAAACATAAAGAAATAGAAAAACTGTTTGTATTGAGTTGCTTAAAAAGTCTTTTGGGCAGAAGTTTTGAGTTAAGAAATTAAGTAAAAATAGATAATTGAGTCAACAGAGCGCGCGCGCTCTGTTGATACTTCGTACTATACAAACAGAGCGATATCACCTCTTATATTTGCGGTGGAAGTTGAACATACACACAACACTTAGACCGCATTAAAAATTGAGGAAAAAATCTCTAAATGTTCAGCTCGTGGATGCTTTGCTTGATATGTTCTCTTCATGCTGATTTGTAAAAGATACTAAATAATAATTTGTGCTGGTTTTTTTGCTATTTGGTATGATACTTCAATAATGCCTTTCCAACCGGTCAATGGAGAGGAGGACTATTTGGAGTCGATGGTTTTGTGAAAATATCTGCAATTTGTAAGGAAGACGAGACATGACGAGTCACAATAGAACCGAGAGCAACATGTCCCAAGCATGAAATCCTTTTGTGGCTAGAAATAGGCGTTGTCATTTGCCTGATTCCCATGTCCGTTCCGTTCAATTGTCCTCTTCTGTTTTGCTAGCATAACATGGACCTACCTAAGCATTGTTTGGAAAGACTAGACAGAGATGTACTAGACTTTTCAATGTGCAGCAGAAATTCAAGACCTCACAATCTTACCTTCTGCTGGTGATTTGATTAGGGCCCTCTTGTGATATCGATATGATTCGTGTCGAAGCCTCATGTTAAGCATGTGATTGGTAATGGTGACGAAACTTTCTCGTGGTGGAATCGCTGGTGTGGAGAATTTCCCAACAAGGGCGATCTATATGATTCCTCTCTTGCTCCTATGGCTGAAGTTGCTAAGGTTATGAGGTATTGCTGAGACCCCGATGCAGTACGAGAAAAAACGAGATTTTTAGCTTGTTCTTGTCTATGGTCTGCAGCATGTTTTGAAGTGAGAATAGGCCAACTTTCTTAGGTCGATATCAGAACCCAACCGCCACAAAAAAGGATCAACGCGTAGGATGGCCAGCTGGGTGCAACTTTTGCTTGTTCTTCTCGTCCACCACGGTCATCTTGGAGTGGACGTGGTCTCCCCCCCGCTTTTGACTTTGTTCTGATTTTTTGAGGAATGAAGGTTAGATTACTTAGCGAAAACACCAAAATATGGAAAATTATTATAAAAAAAAGGAATATGTGCACTAGAAGTTCTAAAATTTATCATAAAAATGCAATTGAGTCCTAAAACTTTGAAAAAGTGCAAATAAGTCATAAAACTTATCACAAAAGTGCAAATAAGTCCTAAAACTTGTTAAATTGGTTCAATCAAGTCCTTCCATTTGATTGTCAAATTGGGTCAATCAAGTCCTTCCATTGATTGTATATTTTGAAAGTTTTAAGACTTGTTTGTACTTTCGTGACAAGTTTTAGGATTTGTTTGCACTTTTTTAAAATTTTAGGACTCAAGTGCACTGTCGTGACAAGTTTTAGAACTTATTTACACTTTTTGCAAGTTTTAGGACTCAATTGTACTTTTGTAATAAGTTTTAGGACTTTGAATGCACTTATCCCTAAAAAAAAACAATAATGCGTGGCAGATGGAGGGATGCGGACAAATAGATCCAGCCAGCAAATCGCTTGTATGTACTCCTGCAATGATACCTGTGTTGGTATTTCCACCAGCACCGCTCGCCGATCAATAGTTCATTCGCCTTGTTCCGATGTTGATTCCATTCCATTAATCCCTTCTATTTTGCTAGCGTAACATGGACCGCAGGAATGTTTGGAGAGTCTAGACAGGGAAATATATTTTACTTTTCAATGTACTAGACGATTTTAAGACCTCACTTTCGTACTTTTTGCTGGCGATTTGATGATATTTGTTTTTGGAAAAAAGTGTACCATAAGTCTTAAAATTTATTGGTGGCACGTGTGTGGTGACTAGCACGTGTCGCCTCAAGGTTTACTCCCCGGCTGTCGGCCGTGCGGAGGTTCCCTGGGTTATCAAAAAAAAAATCTTAAAACTTATCACGAAAATGTAATCTAGTCCTGAAATTTTTAAAAAGTGCAATTAAATTCTAAAACTTTTAAAAATTGCAATCAACGGAACGATTTAATTTGATCAATTTCGCCGGCCCCACAGTGCTACGTGGATCCACGTGAAACTTCATAAGTGGTCGGGGACCACGCCGACGTGGAGCGCCGGGACCACCTAATATTTTCCCCTAACCTGTGCTATGCAACGGATATTTAGGGGCACCTGACCCTGCATCACTATGTAATAAACCCATCTTTTAACAAATAACAGTAACATCTCAGCGATAACTAAGAGGAATATTTCAGTCAATTGAAAAAGTGAGATTTCTGTGGAGTATGCTATAGTGGGGTAGATTGCAAGTTTGATCAGATGACAATAACCGAAAATGAAATTGATTTTACAACTCAATTATGGCTGAAGAACCTTAATTTTAGGAATGAAAAGTACAACAAATGACAAGAAAAGAATATCCTCCTGGGATCAAGAAGACGATTTAAGATGTTAGTATCGTAGAGTCTTTAGGCCAAGGAGGAGCATCAGCAATCAACATAGAGTGAACTGTATTTTGTTGGCGGAGAAAGGAATATCATGGGGCAAAAGTTGAGGCATTCCTTGTTGGCCGGCCCGTATGGCTCGGCCGAGCGCCCTAGGATCACCATAGCGAGATATTAACGGTACGGTAAAAAGATGGATAGAATTTGTGTACCTGATTTGGATTCCATCGTCCTGGATGCGGAAATGACGATGAACCGGTGCCGTAGGTCTTCTCCCCTGTCGCCCCCGAAGCCCCCGGCGCTATGAGACCGCCTCAGCCAACTCACGGAAGCCTTAGGTGAGTTTGAGAGCGTTTGAGAGAGATTGGAGAGAGTTAGGCGCAGAGGAGGGACCTTCAGCTCTATTTATAGAGTTTCTAGCCAGGCCCTCTCATAACGGGCCGGGCCGAACTCGGCCCACACAAGCCGGGCCCATATCCGACTAATTAAGAAACTTTATATCCAAACTTATTAGACCAAACCCGTAAGCGGGTAATAACAATCTCAATTAATGTAACCCACATTAGGAAAACGTTACATTCTCCCACTTGGGCTATATTAATTGAAATCGTACCTTATGTGCACCTTTATTTGGTCTATGGATAATTCTCAATAGTCAATCCGATCCCATAAAGTTTCAAACACCGAATCATGGCGGTAACTGCATGTAATCACGCAGAGCCTTCCATGGTCACAAGTGCCTTAGACTTTACTGATATGGATTCGATATGGTTGTGTGGCAAACGGATGACACCTCATAAAGAGTGATACCTCATGGTCATCTCCTTTGTCAGTCCTCATTCTCTTTCTTTAAGTGTCACAAAAAAAAAACTTGATGTGTCACTAGAGAATATCTTTATGGTTCCAATGAACCTACATATGTCTTATCCTTATTGTTAACATTACTTTATGTGTAATAAGACATATCCTTAAGGCTAATAACTGAATGCCCATAGCCTTTACTCAAGGTTTACACAGTACCTTAAGATTTTCACCTTATATGTGTATTTAACACAACAAAAATGCATTCAGAAAAACTTTATTGAATGCAAATGAGTTGATACACATCCAAAATGTTACAAAGAGTAACAGAATACAGATGTAAACTTTATTAGAGCACAAATTAAAAACAGCTCCCACTAAACAACAATATCCCATGATACTCCTAAGCCCATGTTAATGACATGTCGTTCAAAAATACAAGGGCGAAGGCCTTTAGTTAGTGGATCTGCTACCATATCATCTGTGGAAATGTGCTCTACTGTAATGTCACCATCCCTGACTTTTTCCTTTATGGTCAAGTACTTGACCTCCATATGCTTAGACCCCTTGAGACCTCTGTTGTTGTTAACAAACAACACTGCAGAGTTATTGTCACAATACAACTGTATGGGCCGATCCACAAAATCAAATACGGTCAACTCCCTAATGAGGTTCCGGAGCCAAATTGCCTGAGTAGCGGCCGAAAAGCATGCTACAAACTCCGCTTGCATGGTAGAGCATGTCATTGATTTCTGTTTCTCACTTTTCCATGATACTGCACCTCCTGCTAACTTAAAGATATAACCCGTTGTCGACTTCCTTTCATCTTGACAGCCAGCAAAGTCTGAATCCGAATACCCTACCAGCTGTAGGTTCTGAACATGTCTGTAGATCAGCATATAGTCTTTTGTCCTCTTCAGGTACCTCATCACCTTCTTGGCAGCAACCCAGTGATCATGTCCTGGATTTGACTGATATCTGCCTAGAAGTCCTGTTGCAAAAGCAATGTCTGGCCTAGTGCAAACTTGAGCATACATGATACTTTCAAGTGCACTAGCATAAGGTACATCCTTCATTTGGGTTTTCTCAACATCCGTATGAGAACACTGTGACAGACTCAGTTTATCACCCTTTATGACAGGAGCAATTCCTGGCTTGCAGTCCTGCATACTGAATCTTTCAAGAATACGATCAACATATGTTCTCTGAGACAAACCCAATACTCGGCGAGAACGATCCCTATGGATCTCAATGCCTAGGACAAAAGACGCCTTATCAAGGTCCTTCATGTCAAAATCCTTTGACAACATTCGTTTTGTCTCGTGTAGTAATCCAATATCACTACTCGCAAGTAAGATGTCATCTACATAGAGTATGAGAAAAATAAATTTCCTCCCACTGACCTTGCTGTATATACACTGATCCAACTTGTTCTCAACAAAACCTAATGAAGTGACAACACTATGAAACTTCAAATACCATTGTCTAGAAGCTTGCTTAAGTCCATAAATAGATTTCTTCAATCTACACACAAGCTCACCTGAATCATCAGTTGCAAAACCTTCGGGTTGCACCATATAGACTTCCTCATCAAGGTCTCCATTTAGAAAGGCAGTCTTAACATCCATCTGGTGTAATTCCATATCAAAATGAGCTACCAATGCCATGATCACTCTAAAAGAATCCTTAGAAGATACCGGTGAAAAAGTCGCCTCATAATCTACTCCTTCTCTTTGAGTGAAACCCTTGGCTACCAGTCTGGTTTTGAATTTCTCAATCTTTCCTTTGGAGTCCCTTTTAGTCTTGTATACCCATTTGCAACCAATGGGCTTGTAACCTTTAGGCAATTCAACAAGCTCCCAAACACCATTATACTTCATAGACTGAATCTCGTCTTTCATTGCATCCACCCACATATCTGATTGAGGACAAGAAATTGCATCTGAATAAGTTACTCGATCAACCACACAGCCTATATCATAGTCATGCTCTCCCAGATAGACCATATAGTCCGGTGGTATAGCCGATCGTCTCTGCCTGATAGATCTCCTGAGTGGAGCTACTACTTCCTCATCCTGTACCTGAGGGGTTTGAAGTTCTTCATCAGGAGCTGTTTCAATAACAGGATCCTGGACCACAACAGGCTCAGTCTGTGGTGTAGGGTGCTCCATAATTGTCTGTACAGGTAGAGAAATCGACACTGTAGTACCTACCATATTACTATCCTCAATGGTCTGTGAGCAACTACCCTTCTCGGCTACATCAAATTCTAGAAATTTCGCTGTCTGTGATTCGACAATTCTTGTACCTCCATGGGGACTGTAAAACCGATACCCCTTCGAATGATCTGGGTAAGATACGAAGTAACATCGAGTGGTTCTGGATTCTAACTTGCTCAATGTTGGATTATATAACCTTACTTCTGCAGGACACCCCCAAACTTTAAGATGATTTAGGCTAGGTTTACGTCCAGTCCATAATTCAAAAGGAGTCTTTGGAACAGCCTTGGTAGGAACACGGTTTAGAATGTAGAGAGCTGTCCTCAAGGCTTCACCCCACAGAAAATCAGGTAAGTTCGTCCTACTAATCATACTCCTCATCATGTCCATGAGGGTGCGATTCCGTCTTTCGGCCACACCGTTTTGCTCAGGACTCCCGGGCATAGTAAATTGAGCCACTATTCCAGAATCTTCCAAGTATTTGGCAAATGGCCCTTTCAGCTGTCCAGCATCGCCATGCCTGCCATAATACTCACCACCTCGATCAGACCTGACAACCTTTATGACTTTTCCCAGCTGTTTCTCGACTTCAGTCCGAAAAATCTTGAATTTGTCAAGAGACTCAGACTTCTCCTTAATCAAGAACAGATAACCATATCGGGAATAGTCGTCTGTAAATGTGATGAAATAGAAATTTCTACACAATGTTGCCGTATAGGGTCCACTGATGTCAGTGTGAATGACCTCCAACAGGTCAGAACTTCGGACTGCGGTTTTCTTCTTTATCTTGGTCATCTTACCCCTACAACAGTCTACGCAAGTATCTAAGTCACTTTCAAGAGTAGGCAGGATGTTTGTCTTTATCAGCCTTTCCACTCTTTCTTTAGAAATGTGACCAAGTCGTTTATGCCACAATGCATAAGACTGTTCCTTAGGTAGAGGTCTTTTGGAAACAGCCCTTTCAACTGTACAAGCGACGTATATATCATTGGGAGATAAACACAATCTGTACAATCCATTCGATATGTTGCAGCACCCAACCTTATTTGAATCAAAGAACATAGAAACCATACTGTTCTTTATTTCAAAAGAGTAGCCACAAACATCCAAACTTGATACAGAAACTAAGTTCCGTCTGAAGGAAGGTACATAAAAGGTGTTTCTTAACATCATATTAAAACCAGAATCCAAAATTAATATGACATCTCCCACGAACTCGACGTCGACTCTCTTGTTGTTTCCTACAGTAAGCTTTGATTCATCCTGATTTGGCTTCCTTCTGTTTGTGAATCCCTGTATGGTATAAGCAACATGATTAGTTGCACCGCTATCTAGCCACCAAGAACTGGATGGAGCTTCTGATAGGTTGGATTCACAAACAAATGCCAAAGAATCAATACCTGACTGCTGACGCTTGGACAACCAAGTTTTATATCTATTGCAGTCTTTCTTCATATGGCCCTTCCTCCTACAAAAGTAACAGTGAACACCATTCTTCTTCAAGGTTGTTTTCTCAGAACCCAAAAAGTCCACATGACCGGTGCTTTCAGGAGTTCCTTTCTGAGTACGATTCTTGAACTTACTACTCTTCCTGCTACTGGAACTAGAGGCATAGAAAGCAATATTCCCTTTATCTTTCTTTAGTTTCTCTTCCTCTGCCACTACCCTAACTATCAGGTCATTGACCGACCACTTTTCATCTTGGGAATTATAGTTAGTCTTTATAATTCCAAATTCAGTAGGAAGGGTGTTCAAGGCTTGATGCACAATGTAAGCATCAGAAAGGATAATATCATGAACCTTTAGTTTTGTCTGGAGGTCTACCATCCTAAGGACGTAATCCCTAACCCCACTTGAACCATCATACCTCATATTATTGAGTAACTGCATGTATGTCCCAGCCTCGGCATTAGATGAGACACGGTTCCTTGCTTCTAGGGTTTCCATCATTTTTTTAGCAGTGCAGTCAGCTGGCAAACTACTCTTCAAGTGGTCCTTAATGGATCGCTTCATCAGTAACAAGCAAATCCTATTGCTCTTTTCCCAGGCGGCACTCAGTGCCTTTTCTATGTCCGTACTTTCAACAGTAACATCTGCTGGCTTATCCTCAGTAAGAGCAATATGAATATCTGCCAGCTCCATACCAAACAGAAAATCCTCTTTCCATTTTTTAAAGTTTGAACCAGTAAGAACCTCAATACTTATGGAGTTGCCGTTCAGGGAGAAGGTGACTGTTAAAAACAAGCAATGTCTATAATCAGCATCATGTGAGTACTTTTCTGAGAGTTACACACATCATCATATAATCACCTTTGGGCAGAATACATGATATGCAATTGTATACCCTCTACATTACAACGGCCATGAGAATATATTCCAATCTTTTATGAATTCACCACCTTTGGGTGTATGAACCACTAGGATCAGTCATTCCTCACGCATGTTGTATATGCACCCTTCCATGAACCAATACATAATCACCTCCTTTGGGAGTATAATAATATATTAGAACATGAGACATCACAACAATACGAGACTGATATTTCTCAAACTCAATCAAGTGTGCCACTTTGGCGGTCACTACCAAATTGAATCATTGAAACTCTCTCATACTGAGGATATAAACTTTATGTCTCACATATACTATATAGATGTAATTCTAGACTGGAAGACATGGGCAATGTCTCTAAAATTACATACCATGCTAATTACATTGCTTTATACATTGATATATGTTAAACCTTATACATACTATCAATGAAACAGGATCTACACGTCCTTATGGCATCATATACATGTAAGATTTAATCTGTATCTCTTAAACCATAGAGAAATACAGGAAAATACGAAAATATACCCTAAAAATACGCGTATATAGGGTTCCGTATGTATTTTCACATCCTTAAAAATATCAAACATGTAAAATAAATATACCAAAGTGTAGAGAATCTCAATATGAGCACGCCGGTACCTTGCACGCTCCAATCGGAGACCGGACGCGCCCTCACGCGCCTCCTGAAGGTGAGGCGTGTGAAGTCCACACGCCGGCGCCTAAGCCGGCCAAAAAAGGCCGGTCCGACCGGTCTGACCACCGACCGGTCTGATCGCGACCGGTCCGACCGCTTTCCGGTCCGACTGGTTGACCGGTTCGGTCAACGGTCAACGGGTCGGGTCAACGGGTCAACGGGTCGGATCCTAGCCGGGTCCGGAGTCGGGTCGGGTCGGCCGGATCGACCCGGCTCGCGGAAACCCTAGCGCGTGCGGTGCACGCGCCTGGGAACGCCCGCGCGTGGCCGCGCGTGTGCCGCCGGGGCTCTCCGACGCCCCGGCGCGTGGCGGCGCGTGCGGCCGTTTCCGGCGGCCCCCGATGGCCTGCGACCACTCATTTTTCTCGTCTCGCGACGATCTATCCATCTATGTGATTTATTCTAACTTTCAACAGATGAAAAAATCACAAACCCATACGAACAGTACCGGCCCGTTTCTCGACTATGGCGGCTCTGATACCACATGTTGGCCGGCCCGTATGGCTCGGCCGAGCGCCCTAGGATCACCATAGCGAGATATTAACGGTACGGTAAAAAGATGGATAGAATTTGTGCACCTGATTTGGATTCCATCGTCCTGGATGCGGAAATGACGATGAACCGGTGCCGTAGGTCTTCTCCCCTGTCGCCCCCGAAGCCCCCGGCGCTATGAGACCGCCTCAGCCAACTCACGGAAGCCTTAGGTGAGTTTGAGAGCGTTTGAGAGAGATTGGAGAGAGTTAGGCGCAGAGGAGGGACCTTCAGCTCTATTTATAGAGTTTCTAGCCAGGCCCTCTCATAACGGGCCGGGCCGAACTCGGCCCACACAAGCCGGGCCCATATCCGACTAATTAAGAAACTTTATATCCAAACTTATTAGACCAAACCCGTAAGCGGGTAATAACAATCTCAATTAATGTAACCCACATTAGGAAAACGTTACATTCCTAGTTAAACATATGCTTGGTGGCTAAAGCTTTTGACTGTTAAGAAATGGAATAAATTCCAGGAAGATCCAATGTTACTGTCCTTGTTCCAGAGTAGTGGATAATGCAATGCTCGACTCTGGTTTGCTGGAAGAAGAAGCTTTGTTAGAGACGCCTATCCTAACCGCAAAAGCAGGTTTTTTTTGGAGCTGGAAGAGTCGCAATTTTGCTACCAAGCATGAGAACTGCATATGACATTGTGGGACGATCACTCGGGTCATCTTGCACACATAAAAGCGCGACATTTATGCACTTCAAAACTTGTTCTCTATTGTGAGTTTCGTGCAGCTCTTGATCCGTCAAGTCCAATGCTTTGCTGTCATTCCATAAGTTCCACGCCTGCACAATTGAAGTTTCGGTACGTTCAGAGGAAAGGGGGACAAGAAGTGGATAAAATAAAAGAAAGAGGCAGCGAATGGACTGTATTCACATATGTGATGAGGCTCAGTGTTCCTTCGGACTAATAAAAGCCTGTGTTGCATCTCCCGCTAACAATCTCCAATACGACAATGCCAAAGCTAAAAACATCGGACTTGAATGAGAAAAATCCTTCTAAGGCATACTCCGGAGACATGTATCCACTGCAAAGAGCATTATAAGTCAATCAAGCCAAAATCAGAAAACTGAAGTTTCACTACAGATATTAAAAGGTGATAATGTGGCGAGTGCCTCGTGTAGTGTCCAACAAATTCTTTTACTAGACGAAAATAAATGGCGTGCGCATCTACAAAAGCTTACTATGTTCCAATCGCCCTTTGCATGCTTGCTTCAGTTTGTTTTGCCTCAAATATCTGTGCCAAACCGAGGTTAGAAATTTTGGGAATCATCTCCTCATCGAGCAACACATTGCTCGTCTTGAGATCTCTGTGAATGATTCTCAGCCTAGAATCTTGGTGAAGATAGAGCATTCCTCATGCAATTCCCAAAATAATCTCAAAGCGTATCTCCCAAGTCAACAACGAACACCTTGTTCGATCTAGCAAGGTTTTTACTTTAATTTGTCAGGATGGCAAAGTCTTTTAATCCAACTCTGGGGGACTAACTAAAGATCTTTATGAAGAGAGAGATTGTTGAGTGCTACTCACTATTACAGCTATGCGCTGAAGCATATAAGGGAATAGGGACATGAAATAAGGTGCTTACCAAATAAGAATGAATCTAAGCTTTTGTTGGGCATGTATTCATATAGTAACATCTTTTCATCACCTTTGACACAATATCCAACTAATCTGACAAGATTTCGATGCTGAAGTTTGGCAATCAACACAACTTTGTTCTTAAATTCCCCCAAGCCTTGTCCTGAGCCACTCAATAGCCTCTTCACTGCGATTTCTTGTCCTCCTGGAAAAGTAGCCTGACACAAATTTAAGAAACGGGTACTTCATCACCATGACTGGGTCAAGAGCCCTAGATGGTAGAAGAAGAAACCATTTTATGTACCTTGTAAACAGTCCCAAACCCCTCTTCCAAGTTTGTTCTCACCAGAGAAGTTGTCTGTCGCTTGCAGAATAATCTCTAGATCAAAGAATGGCACATCTATGCCTTTCTTATCATCCTCCTAGAACTGGCTTGACTCCATCCACATTTTAATCCGTTTCTCGCTATCGTATAGACGAAAGTCAGGATTTTCCTGAGTGCTTTCCCTACTCCCTGAAGTGCCAGCTCTAATTACTATTTGTTTTCTATCTTATTGTCGTATTTCTAATAATGATGGATAAAAATTTGTATCTGATTAGTGGTTACCTTGCATACTACCATGCTGCCTTCCCATGTAAAATAAACCACCCAAAACAAGGATAGAAATTGCAGCACCGGCAGGAGCAACTATAAATACAGGTTTCACTTTCTGTCTTTTCTGCGATGATCCTGATCCTCCTACGCTATCACCTCCTACTGCTAGACAAGAGAAAAAAAATTTAACTACTGTATTTTGACAAAAACGGAAAGGAATAATTGTAGAAACAGGGACTTGCTAATATGATAGAAGGACAGATGTGAGGACTTCATATTGCATGGTCGCAATCACTCATATAGCTTAAAAAGAGCAAGCTTAGTTGGTGCACGTCCTGGACTCTGTCATTACACTGCATGCATACACCTTACATGGGAAGGTAACTGTAAAGGCAGGTGCTATTGACACTTTGACGGGGTGAACATATCTCTGGAATCTCGGGCAGGAGACAAACTATAGCTATATGCGTTCTGGTTTTGAGCTCTTCTGGCTGGCCTATTATAAATTCCAAACGAACGCTCAAATATAGATGCTGTGATATGAATCTGTGCGGAAGATGATCGTTCTACGAAGATCTATGAGTTACGAATTGCTGACCTCGACCTCCAATCGAACCTGTGATTGGTAATCTCGGTATGAACGCGACCTGTTGACGAACCTGTGTCAACCAATCCACGCTATAACGCCACGAACAAGAGAATTCGCGATCTTGCTCGATAAGTTAAATTCGATCGCCACAAGGGAGCCTTGATAAGATCTAGTCCTCAAGAGAACTCAAGAAGAAAACTTTTCTATATAAAATTCTGCCTCCCTTAGAAATCTATAAGTATTCTTATATAGGGTGCTAACCCTAATTCTAATCCTACTAGGATTAAAATTACAAAAATAACCTTAATTATTAAAAACTAGTCCAAAAAATAGAAAAAGGCCTAAAAGTTCATCTAAACGACTTCAAATCGCTAAAAAACGTCATCAGTCACTACTAAAGTAGTGAGTATTGATCAGCGGCCCGTTTCCAAGCGTCCATCCAAATTTGAGCCAATTCGGAGTTCGTCAATTCTAAGCTCTTTCGGAATTCGCTGGACCAAAAGTAATCATGTTGCGCCAAGGAGTTTCAGAATCTTCAAGTTTTGAATCAAGATTATCTTCATTCCAAATATCTTGAACCATGATGCCGACAGCTTGTTTGAATTCCTTCGCTCTCGCTCGAGTGATCGGGCCTAGCGGATAGAACAACGGGTCCCTAGCACCTCCTCCTCGATAGGGTTCGATGTCCACATCATTCCCTCCCCCGTGCAAAGGATTTGCCCTCAAATCAGCATCTGCATCAAAAAGAGTTAAATCAGAAACATTGAAAGTAGCACTAATACCATACTCACCTGGAAGGTCAAGCTTGTAAGCATTATCGTTAACTCTTTCCAACACCATAAATGGTCCATCCCCTCGTGGTAGCAATTTAGAGTGTCGCTGTTTGGGGAAACGCTCTGTGCGCATATGAACCCAAACCCAATCTCCGGGCTCAAACACTACTTTCTTGCGCCCTTTATTGGCTTGCTTTGCATACTGCTTTGTCTTAAGCTCAATATTCAGCCGCGTCTTCTCATGTAAAGTCTTCACAAATTCAGCTTTCTTAGCACCATCTAAATTCACATGCTCAGCAATAGGTAAAGGGGTTAAATCTAACGGAGTTAAGGGATTAAAACCATAGACAACCTCAAACGGTGTGAATTTAGTAGCAGAATGCACGCTCCTATTATAAGCAAACTCAACATGCGGTAAACAATCTTCCCAAGACTTAATGTTCTTTTTAATGATAGCACGCAACAATGTCCCTAAAGTCCTATTAACTACTTCAGTTTGACCATCAGTTTGTGGATGACAAGTAGTAGAGAATAAAAGTTGTGTACCTAACTTCTTCCACAATGTCTTCCAAAAGTAACTTAGAAATTTAGTATCTCGATCAGAAACAATGGACCTAGGCATGCCATGCAAACGCACAACCTCACGAAAGAACAATTCAGCAACATTCGAGGCATCATCAGATTTATGACAAGGTATAAAATGAGCCATCTTTGAAAATCGATCAACCACCACAAAAATAGAATCCTTGCCATGCTTAGACCTAGGCAATCCTAACACAAAATCCATAGAGATATCAACCCAAGGATGCGTCGGGATAGGCAAAGGTGTATACAAACCATGTGGTTTAATCGTAGACTTAGCCTGCTTACATGCGATACATCTCTCGCAAACTCGTGTGACATCTCGTTTCATGTGTGGCCAAAAAAAATGTTCATGCAGCACTTCATAAGTCTTATTGATTCCAAAATGCCCCATTAAACCACCACTATGTGCCTCTCGCACTAACAACTCGCGCAAAGAGCATCTAGGCAAACACAACTTATTTTCACGAAAGAGATATCCATCATTCCTATAAAACTTTTCAAACGCAGCATGCTCACAAGCTTCAAATACTCTTCCAAAATCATCATCGTCCGCGTATAAACCTTTGATATGCTCGAAACCTAGACACTTTGCTCCTAGAGTAGTTAGAATTGCGTACCTTCGAGAAAGGGCATCGGCTACCACATTTTCCTTACCTTTTTTGTACTTGATTACATATGGAAAAGTCTCAATGAACTCCATCCATTTGGCATGTCTTTTGTTCAACTTTTGCTGCCCCCTCAAGTACTTTAAGGTCTCGTGGTCGGTGTAGATCACAAACTCCTTTGGCCACAAGTAATGTTGCCAATTCTCCAAAGTTCGCACCAAAGCATACATCTCCTTATCGTAAGTCGGATAATTCAATGTCGCTCCGCTTAACTTCTCGCTGAAATACGCTATAGGACGTCCTCCTTGCATCAACACGGCTCCAATTCCTGTACCAGAAGCATCGCATTCTATCTCAAAAGTAGTACTGAAATTTGGTAAAGATAACAAAGGAGCATTAGTCAACTTATCCTTTAACAGATTGAATGCTCTCTCTTGCTCTTCTCCCCACGTGAAACCCACGTGCTTCTTGATAATCTCGGTTAAAGGTGCGGCGATGGTGCTGAAGTCTTTTACAAATCTACGATAGAAACTGGCTAAACCATGAAAGCTGCGCACCTCTCCTACTGTCTTAGGTGTTGGCCATTCACGGATTGCTTTCACCTTTTCTTCATCAACCTGTATTCCATCAGCACCAACAACAAAGCCTAGAAATACTAATTTGTCAGTTACAAAACAGCACTTCTTTAGGTTAGCATATAATTGTTCAGCCCTTAAAACCTGCAAAACAGCTCGCACATGCTCAATATGGTCATCAAGGTTTCGACTATATATCAGGATATCATCAAAATAGACAACTACAAATCGACCAATAAATGCACGCAGAACATGATTCATAAGTCGCATGAAAGTACTAGGTGCGTTAGTTAAACCGAATGGCATGACTAACCACTCATATAACCCGTACTTGGTCTTAAATGCAGTTTTCCATTCATCCCCCTCTTTCATTCTAATTTGATGATAACCACTTTTCAGATCAATCTTAGTAAATATGCAAGCTCCATGCAATTCATCCAACATGTCATCTAACCTAGGAATAGGATGTCGATACTTTACCGTTATGTTATTGATTGCTCGACAATCAACACACATCCGCCACGACCCATCCTTCTTTGGCACCAACAAAACAGGAACAGCACACGGGCTAAGAGACTCTCTCACATATCCTTGCTTTAGTAATTCGCTAACTTGCTGCTGAAGTTCCTTTGTCTCTTCAGGATTGCTTCGATATGCGGATCGGTTAGGCAATGGTGCACCAGGAATCAAATCGATTTGATGCTCTATGCCTCGAATCGGTGGTAAGCCTCCAGGAAGTTCATCAGGAAAGACATCTTCAAATTCCTGCAATAAAGACACGACAGAACTTGGCAAATTCGGGTCAAGTTCGTTAGTAGTAAACAGTGCCTCTTTGTACAAAAGTACAACTATCGGTCGGTCCAGAAACAAAGCTCTCCTCACTTCGCTCGATTTTGCATAAAAATTCTTTTCTCTCTTTTCTTTTCTCTCTCCTTTTCTCTCTTCTTTTCTCTCGGTTTTTACCACTCTACTTTTATCTTCCTCTCCTTTTACTTGTGTCTCAGACTTTCCACGCAAGCCCTCAGTTTTATCACTTTTTCTCTCTCTCTCAGCCTCACGTTGTAGTTTCAATTGATCTTCATACACCTCAGTAGGTGTCATTGGCACCAATGTGTATGTCTTCTGATTCATCACCAATGAATATCGGTTAGTGTACCCGTCATGATGTACCTTTCGATCATACTGCCATGGCCTACCAAGCAAAAGATGCCCTGCTTGCATAGGTATAACATCACACATCACCTCATCCTTATATCGCCCTATCTCAAATGGAACTCGGACTTGCTTCGATACTTTTACTTCACCACTATCATTCAACCACTGCAATCTATATGGTCTTGGATGCTTTGTAGTCTTCAATCCCAACTTCTCCACCATGGTACAACTTGCTACATTTGTACAACTACCTCCATCAACAATCAAGCTACAAATCTTACCATTCACCAAACATCTTGTATGGAACAAGTTATCGCGTTGCTGGTGATGCTCCTCCTCTTTGACTTGAACACTAAGAGAACGCCTAACCACCATCAATTCACCCTTTACTGGCATCTCAACATCACTACAATCCTCCAATGGTGGCATGTCATCATCCTCTTCCTCCCTCTCACTTTCTGATTCAACATCATTATGTCCAGTCATGATCATCACCCTCCTATTAGGGCACTGATTTGCCATATGACCCCTGCCCAAACACTTAAAACATTTAATATCACGAGTCTTAGTGTTAGGGTTTTCAGTTTTACCTAAAGCCGGATTTGAAACAACTTTGCCATCCTTCTCCTTCTCCTTCAAAGTTTCAGTCTTGATATTGTTTCCCTTCCAATTCGGCTTCTCGTCTCTCTTCCAATTAGACTTCCAATTCGAGCTTGAACCTCCACCACTCTTGTAATTTCGATCCAACTTCAATTGCCGCTCAACTTTGATGGCTTTGTCCACTAATTCCTCCAATTCAACGTAGTGTTGCAGCTCTACTACCCTTGCTATATCTCGGCTCAAACCACACAAAAATCGTGACATTGTGGCCTCACGGTCTTCCACCACATTAGCACGGATCATAGCAATCTCCATCTCTTTATGGTATTCTTCCACACTCCTATTACCTTGTGTAAGATTTTGCAGCTTATGGAACAAATCTCTATAGTAATGACTAGGTATAAAGCGCCTCCTCATCACTGCTTTCATCGCATCCCACGTTTCTATTGGTCTTTCACCATTGCGTCTCCTGCTAGTCACAAGTTGATCCCACCAAATTATAGCATAATCAGTGAATTCAACAGCTGCAATTTTTACCTTTTTGAGCTCCGAATATCGCTGGCAATCAAATACCATCTCCATCCGTTTCTCCCATTCTAGATACGCATCAGGATCATTCTTTCCTTGGAAAGATGGAATCTTCATCTTGATGTTGCCAAGTTCATCGTCTTCTCGATGTCTAAATCCTCGTCGTCCGTTTCTCCTCTCAAACCTGCCATCTCGATCATCTTCTGTATCGGACACATATGCATCATTAAATTGTCGTTGCCATCTAGGTTGTGTCCTAGGCCCCTCTCGCTGATTTTGTGGCCTCCGTTGTGATGGCTCTCGGTCATCTTCAAGTCTCGTCTCACATCTTGCAACTCGATTGCTAAGTGCTTCAATTTGTAAACTCAATTGCTGGATGCCTGCTAGAATCGCATCATCCCTTGGAGGAGTGCGATCCTCCCTTTGATTCACACTTCCCTCGCCTGAGTTTGACATTTTTTTTTAAACCTGCAAGAAAATGTTAGAGATAAAAGAAATCTCACTAGTCACTCCCTCACGTTTTCCGCTCAAAGTGTTTGTCACTCCTCTCGTGTTTAACTCAATTTCGGCTTTTTCTTCCCTCAATTAAACTCACACACTCTTGCCTTTTACCTCTCGTTTCCTTCTAGAAAGTTCTTTTTTTCATACTTGAATCTAGTCTCACAAGCTCCTCATAACAATCGATAAACCACCAAACAAGATCAAATTCAGCAATATACCGATCAACTCAGCAATTCAGCAAATTCTTGCGAGATTCGGATTCATATTCAATTTCTGCTACTGAAATATTTTTTTTTCTATTCGGTCCAACTATCAATGATAAAAAAAAAAAAGAAACGAGTCGTCCTCTTGAATTTTTTTTTCTTTGCTTTTTTTTTTGCTTTTTTTTTGCTCTTTTTTTTGCCTTTTTTTTGCTCTTTTTTTTGCCTCTTTTTTCTTTGCTTTTTTTTTTTGCTTTCTTTTGCTTTTTTTTTTTGCTTTTTTTTTGACGAACTCAAGTACAATATATAAAGAAAAAAAAACAACTAGGACCGAAAAATCCTAAATCAAAATTAAAATCGCAGCAAGAACAAATTTAGAACCCTAATTCGATTAATAACGAAACCCTAATTCTATAAACCCTAGATTAATGAACGAAAAGCAGTAAAAGTAGGATAAGTAGACCTTGTAGAACTAGCTCTGATACCAGATGATATGAATCTGTGCGGAAGATGATCGTTCTACGAAGATCTATGAGTTACGAATTGCTGACCTCGACCTCCAATCGAACCTGTGATTGGTAATCTCGGTATGAACGCGACCTGTTGACGAACCTGTGTCAACCAATCCACGCTATAACGCCACGAACAAGAGAATTCGCGATCTTGCTCGATAAGTTAAATTCGATCGCCACAAGGGAGCCTTGATAAGATCTAGTCCTCAAGAGAACTCAAGAAGAAAACTTTTCTATATAAAATTCTGCCTCCCTTAGAAATCTATAAGTATTCTTATATAGGGTGCTAACCCTAATTCTAATCCTACTAGGATTAAAATTACAAAAATAACCTTAATTATTAAAAACTAGTCCAAAAAATAGAAAAAGGCCTAAAAGTTCATCTAAACGACTTCAAATCGCTAAAAAACGTCATCAGTCACTACTAAAGTAGTGAGTATTGATCAGCGGCCCGTTTCCAAGCGTCCATCCAAATTTGAGCCAATTCGGAGTTCGTCAATTCTAAGCTCTTTCGGAATTCGCTGGACCAAAAGTAATCATGTTGCGCCAAGGAGTTTCAGAATCTTCAAGTTTTGAATCAAGATTATCTTCATTCCAAATATCTTGAACCATGATGCCGACAGCTTGTTTGAATTCCTTCGCTCTCGCTCGAGTGATCGGGCCTAGCGGATAGAACAACGGGTCCCTAGCACCTCCTCCTCGATAGGGTTCGATGTCCACATCATGCTGACTATATGGAATTTGACAGTTTGCTTCCAGGAGGAGCAAATTGTCCTGGCACTACTCTAAATGATAGATTATGGAGATGGAAAACAATTATTTGGGGGCACGAGAAAATCTACTACTATATTGACCTGTAAAACTTAATGACTACTTTTTCCTTCTAATTTGTTATTCATGAATACAGTAGCTAAAGCTGCGGGTCAATTCGCAAGATCAACATTCTCACCTGGAGAACAATTGACGCCAAAAGAATTCCAACTGAATCCTGAGTTGCAGAGGCACCTTGTTATACCATCTGATGCTTTCTTGCAAGTTGCATGTGGCCAATCGCAGTCATTGGATGAATTGCAGATTGGCTCCTTTGGATCGCTCCACACAATTTTTATTTCATTCAACCAGACACTTCCCAAAGAGTCTCCTGAGCTGAAGTCATTCTGTCCTCCGCTACACCCGCTACTCACATGAAATGGTGAGGACTGGTTAAGCTGCAGATTGATTTCCATTTGACCACCGCTTGTACAGTCGGATGCATTCTTGACTTCGATGGTAAATGTTCGAGCTTCTGGATTGACGCTAGTGACTCTATAGCCACCTTGGGGCTGTTCAAAGTAAAGCTGTGCAGTTTTATTGTCACAGCTAAATGCAAAGTATAGTGGATCGCCACAGCTCCATCTGGTGATTAAAGGGTAGGGGACTAAATTAGTGCCGCAAGTTTTACAGCTCCTCCTAGTAGATTCTATGAAAGTCAACATTGTACATATATCAGCATCGATGCATATGCACTTTCACCTGCAAATTGTGAAGTGGCTAGCAAGAGTCACCTAGAGGGGGGTGAATAGGTGATCCTAAACAATTCTATAAATTTATGCGGAAATAAAACAAGTTACAGAGAAGACTGAAAGAGATTCAGATTCAAGTCAGGATAAAATGCAGAACGTAAAGAAGGAGATAAGGAGAAGAGAATCTGCACACAAGTTTATAGTGGTTCGGCTTATAGTAAGCCTACGTCCACTCTCCACGCTGACAGCCTACTGGCTAGATTTCACTATGTAATCAAGAGGAATTTACAGAAGCTGAGTGATATCACTCGTGTATGATAGGACTCTCTATCTCACACAATCACTCTTACAGTAATCCTCAAGATCTGAATATTTTAGCTCACGAAGACAAGACAAATGATCGGAGATTGCTCAGACTTTGGACTTGATGATTCTTGAATCGTGTCGTCTTCTGCTGCTCATTGACTCCTTAAATACTCCTCTGCATCCATACTAGCCGTTGGACACCTTGCCGAGGATCATCTTCCAATCTACACCTTTGGACAGATTTGTTAAGGATTGAGTAGCCGTTTAGACAGATTCTGAATCCCGCTGATTCTGTTCGCCCATACAATCAGAATCTTGGTTTCCATAAGTAGAGCTTTATCCGTTGTAATGCATACTTGTCAATATTTGATTGTCAATCAATTTGATTTAGGATTGAACAAATCAAAACTTTCCTTCTGTGAAATCCAAGCCAGATCACTAGCTGTTATTCTTCGTTCTGAATATTGCTTCTGGAGAATTATTGCGTCTTCGTGTTCTTCTGAAGAAATCAGCTTCTGAAGAATTACTGCGACTTTGTCTCCTTCTGAAGAATTCAGCGACTGTCTGCGTCTGAAGAATTTCGGCGATTTTCTGCATCTGAAGAATTTCAGCACATATATACCTGAAACAGAGATACTTCAGATTATAACAGAATGTTTTGTCAACTTCAAAATCAGTAGGAGTTTTCCTCAACAATCTCCCCCTTTTTGATGGTGACAAAACTTTCCTGTAGATCGAATCAATATAGATTAAAATAGATTTTGAGTAAGAATCACAGATAGAAAATGAAAGAGCAAACTCTGTTGGTATCTGTGTCTTTTGTTTTCTTCGTATGATCCTGCATGTATAATTTCTCCCCCTTTTTGTCATCAGCAAAAAGAATAATTTGAAGATTGAAGCATATATAGAATAATGTAACCAGTCTAACAAGAATAGTAGTTAAATTACAGACCAACTAAGAGAGAAATGTTTGAAAAGATAATAAATCAGGCTAATGTTTAGAAGGAGTGCGAATCAATTGAAAATTTTCCAAGATCGAGACAGCTTCCTCAATCCTCGAACTGCATTTCCCTACTGCTTTTTCCAGCTCTGCTTTGTCTGCTGCCGCTCTAAGTTGCTGAGAATGGTTGTTTTCCTCAACAATTTTCTGCAGATTTTTCATATCTAGTTCCAACGCAGACTGTTTGGCTTTGATCTCAAGCAGAAGAGAAAGAATGTTCTGATCGTTGGAAGACTGTTCTTGGACATTTTCTTGTTCATGCTGATCGAACTCCTGTGTTGCTTCTTGTGGAATTTCCCGTGCATCCTGTGGACTCTCCCCCTGAACAGGTGCTTGCTGTTCAGAAACATGATCTGTAGAAAGTGGTTCTGAGAAGATAGGAACATGTTCTGATTCACTAGCGTTGCCTGCAGATGGGTTTTCTGCTTCTGCTTCTTTTTCATCACGCAGAAGGGTTTTTCTTTTCTTGTACACCCTTAGAGGATCTGGAGATTCCTTCTTCTTACTTGCTGAGACTGCTTCCTTTCTCTGAACTGTTCTCCTGACACTGGTCTTTTCAGCAGATTTTGGTTCAGGCTCCTGAGCCTCTTTTCCCTTTGATCTTTCCCTTAGATCATCAAACTGTTTCATTTTTGAGATCATTCTTTCTCCCACATACATACAAGGAATAGGACTCAGCCGTAATTCATCAGGAATCGAAATCTTCAGGTACATAAAGATTCGAGTTATTAAGGCACCATATGGCAATTGCCCCTTGTCCTTGTGTAATGCTCTGTACATATGGAATATTATGATGTGAGGAAGAGAAAAGGGTTGACCTGTCAAGATAGCCCAAATGAGCTTGAGTTCTGATTTTGAGAGGTCAGTTTTAGAGGCTGCCTTAGGCTTCAGGCAGTTGATGATGACCTTGTGCAGAATTACAGATCTTCTTGATAAGTCAGAGTAGGAGAGGTGCCGCCTTGATCCAAGATCAAAATCTGGATTTTCAGAAACAATTTTGATAATATCTTCAGAACCTACTGTTAGAGGGGTGAACTGGGAGTGTGTGGTCCCAATGATCCTGGCCAAGTCATTTGCCCTTAGATCATATTTCTTGTCACCCACTGTAAACTGGAGCCAGTTTTGCGACAGAATAGACAAATTAGAATAAAAATATGCAGTAAGTTCATCATAAACATCAGCACCCTGAAGGCAGAATTCAGTAATGTCTATCTGTTCAAACAGGTGCTGAATTGGAAGTCCAATCTTCTCCAAGTAAACGAAATCCACAATTCTGTGGTTCATTACCCCTCGAGCAAGGAACAATTTGTAGCAATCCTGATGTTCATTGCTTCTAAATAATTTTCCAGTCCCTGGTAATCCAGACGCTATTCCCACTTTCATTTGAAACAACTCAAACAGTCTAGCATCATCTTCGGGAATCACAAATTTCGACGAAGATTTAGGGCTTACAGATTTTGCCGATAGAGTAGATGATTCTCCTACCTTCTCTTTCCCTTTTCTGGAAGGGGGTGTTTGTGGTGTCGTGCTAGCAGGGGTTTGATTCGTTCCAGCAATATACGCAGAATACTCCAGAGTGAGATGTTCTTCAGACCTAAAGCGATTGTCTTTAAGACATTTTAGAAGAGTCGAAGGATCGGCATTATTTCTTTTCAACCTCTGATAGTTTTTCCACACGTATTTAACGCTGCTGAAAGTGAAATCAGTTCTACCCGACGGAGTCCATGAATAAGGAGGTTTAGTCGCTTTACCAGGTTCTTCAAGATGTTCTGTTTCTGTGTCTGAGATGTCCATGACTTCTGGTGTTTCAGTAGGCTTTGAACCCAGATTCAGAATGCGAGTCGATCTTCTCTTGAAAGGCATGATGATTCCTTCTAGGAAGAAAAGTTCGGATCTTTCGGAGGAATGAGGACGAGGAGAGTCTCTGAATCTCGAAATCGTTTGAGCAGAAAAGCAAGGGTTTTGAAGAGAGACGAAAAGGCTTATAAAGGTGAAAGGCGGCTTAAAAGGTTATTTTTAGAAAGTAAAAAATAAGCCGAAGTAAAATAGGAAGGGAATATATTTTCTAAGGCATAACAGATCACAATAAGATTAAGATAATATTCTAAATGCAATTTTCCGAAAAATTAAAATACGTACCTGATTTACTTCCAAAGAAGTCAGATGTGAAGATATCCCGTCAAAAATATTCCCGCCAATAATTTAAATTGAGTACGTACCTTTCTTGAGAGTCTGAGAAATGTTCAGACCGAGACTTTTAAGTCTGAAAAATATTCCTGTCTGTCAAGC
This sequence comes from Syzygium jambos, assembly GCA_031216235.1. NCBI lineage: Eukaryota > Viridiplantae > Streptophyta > Magnoliopsida > Myrtales > Myrtaceae > Syzygium > Syzygium jambos. The sequence goes on from CM062220.1 coordinate 20,041,826, forward strand.
ACTCCACAAAGGATAAGTAATGCACAGTTCACTTCTAATGTATTCAAACGAAGATTTATCAAGGGGTTTTGTGAATATATCAGCTAATTGATTCTTAGAATCAATATGTTGAATATTCACATCACCATTCTGAACATGATCTCTAATGAAATGATGTCTTATCTCAATATGCTTGGCTCGAGAATGGAGAATGGGATTCTTAGTGAGATTAATTGCACTGGTGTTGTCACATTTGATTGCAACACTTGAATCTTCAACAGCAAAATCTCGCAACTGTTGCTTCATCCACAGAATCTGTGCACAGCAACTTCCCAAGGCTACGTATTCTGCTTCTGCTGTTGATAGTGCGACTGTATTCTGCTTCTTTGAATACCAAGATACTAGCATGTTTCCAAGCAGTTGGCATGTACCTGTAGTACTTTTCCTGTCCACTTTACATCCAGCTAAGTCAGCATCTGAATAACCAGTAAGAGTAAAATCTGAATCTTTGGAATACCAAAGACCTAGCATTGGATAAGTTCCAATGTATTTGATTATCCTCTTTACTGCAGAGAGATGTGATTCCTTTGGATCTGACTGGAATCTCGCACACATACAGACGCTAAAGAGTATGTCAGGTCTAGATGCAGTAAGATATAATAGAGAACCTATCATGCTTCTATATACCTTCTGATCAACCTTTTTACCATTTACATCTTTGTCTAGCTTGGATGTTTGAGACATTGGAGTATCTGTCTTCTTGCAATTTTGCAGACCAAACTTCTTGACTATCTCCTTGGCATACTTCTCTTGGCAGATGAAAGTACCATTTTTCATTTGTTTCACTTGTAAGCCAAGAAAGAATGTAAGTTCTCCCATCATGCTCATCTCGAACTCGTTCTGCATATTCTTAGAGAATTCCTTACAAAGTGATTCGTTAGAAGATCCAAAGATAATATCATCCACATAGATTTGAATAAGTAGAAAGTCATTACCTTTTCTTTTAACAAAAAGAGTAGTATCTACCTTACCTTTTGTGAAATCATTTTGCAGAAGGAAATTACTTAACCTTTCATACCAAGCTCTGGGTGCCTGTTTCAGACCGTAAAGAGCCTTTTTGAGTCTGAAAACACAATCAGTCTTTCTTGGTTCTTCAAAACCAGGTGGTTGTTCCACATATACTTCCTCTTTGATGTATCCATTCAAGAAAGCACTTTTCACGTCCATCTGAAAAAGTTTAAAGTTATGGAAACAAGCATAAGCTAATAGTAGCCGAATGGCTTCTAACCTTGCAACTGGTGCATATGTTTCATCATAGTCAATGCCTTCTTCTTGGGAATAACCTTTTGCAACCAGTCTTGCCTTGTTTCGTGTAACTTTCCCTTTGTCATCCAGTTTGTTTCTGAATACCCATTTTGTTCCAATTACTGGATGGTTTTTGGGTCTTGGCACAAGCTCCCAGACTTCATTGATTCTGAACTGTTGAAGTTCCTCTTGCATTGCCTCTATCCAGCTTTCATCTGATAAAGCTTCCTCAACATCTTTTGGTTCTATTTCAGATATCAAAGCTAAGTTGCTGATATTCTCCTTGTGTTTGGATCTTGTTTTGATACCTTCGTCTATTTCTCCAATGATGAGGTTTTTCGGATGACTGGACTTATGTTTCCAGTTCTTGTCGTATTTTTCCTTCTGAAAAACTGTAGACTCTAAATTTTCTGGTTGAGTCTGTGTATTGTCTTCTTTTCCTTTTTCCATGGAATCTTCAATCTCTTGGGATTCAAGATGATTCTCTGAATATGCTTGAATGTGGGGAGGTGATTCAGATTCATCTTTGTGAGTCTGAATGTTTTCTTCAAACTTCACATTCATTGATTCTTCCACAGTCTGAGAATTCTTGTTGAAAACTCTGTATGCTTTGCTTGTTGTGGAGTATCCAAGGAAGAATCCTTCATCTGCTTTCTCATCAAACTTTCCAGGACGATCATTTGGATTCTTAAGAATAAAGCATTTACATCCAAACACACGAAAATATGAAATGCTGGGCTTCCTACCTTTGTAAAGTTCATAGGGGGTTTTCTCAAGAATGGGTCTGAGAAAAACTCTATTGATAATATAACATGCTGTAGAAACTGCATCTGCCCAGAAATGAGAGGAAATCTTGCTTTCAATCAACAAGGTTCTTGCCATTTCTTGCAAAGAACGATTTTTCCTTTCCACAACACCATTTTGTTCTGGTGTGTATGGAGTAGAAAAAATATGTTGAAGGCCATTTTCCTCACAAAAGCCTGAAAAACTTTGATTTTCAAATTCTCCCCCATGATCAGTTTTAATGCAGGAAATGGTATAGCCCTTTTCATTTTGAACTCTTTTTGCAAATTTTGAAAAATATGAAAATGCTTCATTTTTGTGAGCAAGAAAGAATACCCATGAAAATCTTGTGAAATCATCAACAATAACTAAACAGTATTTCTTACCACCGATGCTCTGAGTTCTGGTTGGTCCAAACAGGTCCATATGAAGAAGCTGCAAGGCTCGATCAGTAGAAACATGATGTATAGATTTAAAAGAGCTTCTTACTTGCTTTCCTAGCGTGCAAGCATTGCATAAGTCTGTCTTTTTGTATTTCAATTCTGGTAAACCTCGAACCAGTTTCTTGCTTGAGATTTTTGAGATTTGTTTCATACTGATATGTCCCATCCTTCTGTGCCAAAGATCTTCATCCTCCTTGATTGAGATTAAGCAATGATTGGAGTTTAGATTAACATCCAGAAGATAAATATTGCCATGTCTTCTTCCTGTGAATGTTTGAGAGGAATCTTTGCTTGTTCCTGAGCATGTGTCTTCTTGAAAGTTGATTCTGAAACCTGTATCACAAAGTTGGCTTATGCTAATCAAATTGTAGTGAAGTCCTTTTACCAGTGAAACGTCATTGATTCTCAGTCCTCCAATATCAACTGTTCCTTTGCCAATGATTTTTCCTTTAGTGTTTCCTCCAAAGGAAACTTTTCCACCTTCCAGACTTTGAAGATTAGCGAATATGCTTGGATCTCCTGTCATGTGTCTGGAGCATCCACTGTCTAGGTACCACTTCCTTTTTCTCTTCGTGGTAACCTGCAAGAAATACAGCAGCTCAAGTTTTCTTTGGTACCCAAACTTGTTTGGGTCCTAGAGCATTAGTATAGGCTGTCTTAACAAAATCTCTTCGAATAGGTCTCCAGACCTTAGGACATTCATTCTCAAAGTGCTGTGGATCTCCACATTTTGAGCACTTGAGTGCACTTCGGCCAACAGGTTTTACGAAATTCCTTTTGAAATGATTTTTATAAACTTGTCTAGGAGGTCTTTGTCTTAATCTCTCCTTGACTTTAGGAAAATCAATCAAGCTGTCACTTTCCTTTTCAAATCCAAGACCAGATTTGTTGTAGTAAGGAATTTGAATGGAAAGGATATGCTTCAAGGTTTCTGATCCTTTTGAAAACTTGCGAGTAATCTCTGAAATTTCCTTTTTCAAAACAGAGTTTTCTTTGGAAAGAAGATCTCGATTTTCCTTGATTTGATGAAATTCTTTTTGAAGGAAATCGATTTTCTCCTTTTGAGAAATATCCTGTTGCCTTAGTGAAGAATTTTCCTTTTTCAAGGAAGAGATTCTTTTAAGAGCAGTTTTGAATTCAAAGCATAAATCATCAATATAATTTGAAACTTCAAAGGACATTTCAGATGGTCTTACCTCGATTTCTACTTTGGGATCAGAATCAGAGTCTGAGTCTGAATCTGTTTTTGCCATTAGACAGAAGTTTGCGATGTCTTCATCACTATCTTCGCATTCTGTATCACTCCAAGTCTCAGCTTTTAAGGCCTTCTTTGCTTTCTCAAATTTGGTTTTCTTTTTCAGCAGTGGACAGTTTGGCTTGATATGTCCACGTCTCCTACAGTGAAAGCATATAATCTCCTTTGATATCTCTGTCTCGTCGATAGGCTTTCTATTTTCAAAAGGTTTCTTTCCTTTGAGGTTTCTTCCTCTGATTTTCATTCTTTTGTACTTCTTTATGAAGAGAGCTAGTTCCTCATCATCAACATTTTCATCTTCTGAATCTGCATCAGAATCAATGTTAGTTTTTAAAGCAATTGACTTATTACCTCTGGTTTCATTCTCCTTATTCCGCTTCTCAGTCTCATATGATTGAAGAGTTCCAATCAATTCATTCACTGATAGAGGTTTGATCCTTTGTGTCTCTCGAAGAGATGTTTTGATATTATCCCACTGATCTGTCAGTCCTCTCAGAAGTTTATTGACTTTTAAAGCATCTGGGACTGGTTGTCCTTGATAAGCAAGACCATTTACTATGTCAGTAAACCTGTCATAAAAATCAGCAATTAGTTCACCAGACTTCATTTCGAAGGATTCATATTGACCAAGCAAGATATTGATTTGTGTTTCCTTGGCTCGATCTGTTCCTTCATAAGTAATATAGAGAGTATCCCAGATTTCTTTGGCAGATTCACAAGCAGCAATTTTTTTATATTCAACAGGAGATAAAGCACAGTAGAGAGAATAAATTGCTTTTGAATCTGATGTTCCTCTTTTGGATATCTCATTTTGAGATAATGGAGGATCTTCTGATATGCTTGCATCTGCTTTGCTTGCATCTGCCTTTTCTTTCGAATCTGAAGACATAGGTTTGACTCCATTTATGATGACATCCCATTGCATATGGTCACATGACTTAATGAATGCCTTCATCTTGTTCTTCCAGACACTATATTCCTTGCCATCGAAATATGGTGGTCTGTTGTTGCTTTGACCTTCAATGAGTCCTGGAGCACCATAACTAGCCATGTAGATCGTTAGCTCGGAAGTAAAACACTTCAGTAAAATGAGCAACCTGCTCTGATACCAATTGAAGTGGCTAGCAAGAGTCACCTAGAGGGGGGTGAATAGGTGATCCTAAACAATTCTATAAATTTATGCGGAAATAAAACAAGTTACAGAGAAGACTGAAAGAGATTCAGATTCAAGTCAGGATAAAATGCAGAACGTAAAGAAGGAGATAAGGAGAAGAGAATCTGCACACAAGTTTATAGTGGTTCGGCTTATAGTAAGCCTACGTCCACTCTCCACGCTGACAGCCTACTGGCTGGATTTCACTATGTAATCAAGAGGAATTTACAGAAGCTGAGTGATATCACTCGTGTATGATAGGACTCTCTATCTCACACAATCACTCTTACAGTAATCCTCAAGATCTGAATATTTTAGCTCACGAAGACAAGACAAATGATCGGAGATTGCTCAGACTTTGGACTTGATGATTCTTGAATCGTGTCGTCTTCTGCTGCTCATTGACTCCTTAAATACTCCTCTGCATCCATACTAGCCGTTGGACACCTTGCCGAGGATCATCTTCCAATCTACACCTTTGGACAGATTTGTTAAGGATTGAGTAGCCGTTTAGACAGATTCTGAATCCCGCTGATTCTGTTCGCCCATACAATCAGAATCTTGGTTTCCATAAGTAGAGCTTTATCCGTTGTAATGCATACTTGTCAATATTTGATTGTCAATCAATTTGATTTAGGATTGAACAAATCAAAACTTTCCTTCTGTGAAATCCAAGCCAGATCACTAGCTGTTATTCTTCGTTCTGAATATTGCTTCTGGAGAATTATTGCGTCTTCGTGTTCTTCTGAAGAAATCAGCTTCTGAAGAATTACTGCGACTTTGTCTCCTTCTGAAGAATTCAGCGACTGTCTGCGTCTGAAGAATTTCGGCGATTTTCTGCATCTGAAGAATTTCAGCACATATATACCTGAAACAGAGATACTTCAGATTATAACAGAATGTTTTGTCAACTTCAAAATCAGTAGGAGTTTTCCTCAACAAATTGAACTCTAATCATATATTATATTAATAGCTGAAATTGGGATAGCATCATTTGTTTGCCATATGCAGGTGTACTAGAACGCTTGGTTGGAAGGTGCTTGCAGTCAAGATGCATGTAAATGCACATAGTATGAGCAAATTTGATGACTTCATCATAGAAGGCAAATCAGAAGCCACCAAAGATAATAAAAAAGTGGCAGCAAAAGTAAAAAAGACGGACACAAATGATCTTGGAAAGGAAAAAATGTCAGGCAAAAAGGAAATTAACCTATGTCTAAAAGCGGAACTCGGACATAGAGGTCGCGACCTTCTTGGGCAAACTCCTGAATATTGTCAATATTGTCCGACCAAATGTAGCACGTCGGGGAGCTGCTCCCTGCCCTTTGGTGCAGATCCTGCTCGAACGAGTAAGCCTGGCAACTGCAGACATCTAGGCACTTTTGCCTGCATTGCTCCTCGTTGTCTGCCAGAATCTGCATGTTCTGCCTCCCGGCCCTCATCATCTTCAAACTCAAGAAATCATGAGCACTGTCGTCGCTGTTCTTTGTGCATATTGATGACTTCCTGAGGCAACCCTCGGAGAAGTCTCCCGAGTTCCAATTATCTGGCTGCGCCGGCTCAAAACCTGCCAAGCACCTGCACATGGTCTCATTGCCATTTTTATCATTGCAGCTCCCGAACTTACCACACGCACTGAACACACTGCACCGGCCCGCCGGCTCGAACCAGACTGGATTTGACCAGTTTCCCTGTCTGAAGTACTGAATCCGGCCGTCATAGTTCATAACCAACCAGGTGTTGCTGTAGTTGTAGTCTGAAGGCAGGGTTATGGTTTTGTAAGCAGAGGTCGGACTAGTCCTGGCTGGCGGCGAAGTAGCAGTGGCGCCGGAGGTAAAATTGGAGAGCAAGAAAGAGATGACTTCAAACATCTGATCGCCTTGTATGAACTTGCCGTAGACCCCACTTTTCCAATAAGGAGACAGTTCTTGGATCACTTCATAGTTGCTAATGCCGCCTTCTTGATCCATTTGGAACGTGGAGTTCCCCTGTTTCGGGTCATCCTGGCTTGCCCAAGAAGTCAACTTGAAGTTTTCGATCATTAGCATCCCTGGAAGGAATGTGTCGGTCGGGTGATCGAAGCTCTGCCAGAGAATTCTCTCCCTCCCGTCGTCTTCAATCAGCACCAGATTTCCTGAATCAAGAAGTTTCACTAACCGGATCGAAGAGCTTGAACCCCCAACATTGGTCAACGGGATCGCTCGTCCTTCATTCCACAACTTTAGGTTGCCGTCCACGAGCCCAAAGGACGCGGTGGGGCCAATGAGCGAGTCGTCCCGGTTGGCAACCCAGACAACAATTGGAGGGTCCAACCCGTAATACCATATTCCGATATCCTGGAGTCGGAGCTCCCATTTGGAGAGAAGAAGCCGAGCTCGAACCGCTTGCCCGCGGACACGAGAGTGGTTCCTGCTGGGTACGTGATTGTGCCTACTGTTATGGTGTCTCTGCTCGAGCAAAGCGGAAAGAATATCACAGACAAGAGTAAGCACATGAAGTTATTGGAGCGTCGCACGGTAGTCATTGGAGTTGTTGAAATGGCGACAAGATTGATGTCTCTTTGATTATCGGTGGCCAATGTCAGACCATTCATTGCAATAATACCCTCGTCATCATACATCGTAAGATTGACTGGATTGTCCGTTCTTTTTTCTTTCGTTTACCTGAATACCACGTTTTGCTGTGTTTGACGAATTATTAAAATCATTTTCGTCTGTTTAGCCAATCGCAGAATAAGAATTCCCACACAGAACATTGACAAAGTCAGAAAAGAAATAACATAGGCACGTCTACGAGAAAATGTTTTCGTGAAATTAAGTCCTTATCACTATGACTGTTAAAATATGTCTCGAGTTTGAGTCCGTAAAAGAAATCTGATCCGAGATAAATTATTATTTATTTGGAAGTTTGAAATATTGAGCAAAGAAAGGTCAACAGATAATTTCTTTTTACTGGAATCGGCCAACGTATAAAATAAAGATGCACTTTCTTGATTCAGTTGAAGACACTGTGACGAAGAGGAAAGTACAAGATGGACTTTGTCAACCAATCCCACGAAAGGCAGAAATGGAAAGCCAATGTTGGACTCCTGACCGTGACTTTTATGGCTAACCCGTCGGAGAAATAAAAAGAAAAAGGAAAGCACAGTTGGACTTATTTCCTTCTCCAATTCGGTATTCACATCTTGGCCAATCCAATATTGACTTTCTTTTGGCGGTGGCTCATATATCAATCTCAAGCGCTTGTTTCGTGCGCAGTAGTTGATGTAAGTCCTTTTGAAGCACCGTCTCCTCTTTGAGTGCCTTGGGTCATCCATAAGTGCTAGGTGCTTAGCATTGGATTCGTGATTTTGTTCATGAAATTATATCAAGAATTCAAGTATTTGTAGCAATTAAGTCTTGTGGTAAGATTTGTTAATTCTTTCACGAGATTGAAAGATTATTTCGTGAAAAATTGTGGGACTAAAATACTGCGTGACCTATCGGATGTAATTGGGGATTAGGAAACACTTAAAGTGTTTGAGTGACTCGAGTGTGGTTGTAATCTTAATTATAGTGCTTGATCTATAGTGGAATTCGTGCTGCCCTCTCCGTAGTCGTAGGTCGATCAAATCACGTAAATTTGATGTCTGATTTATTTTATTATTTTGTCAAATTTAATGTTTGATTGCTTGGCTTCCGTAACAACGAGAGAGAGAAAGTACGTTTCGGTGGCAATGGCATTGTCAAAGATTGTTCAATGGTGAACCTAAGGTGGTCGCAATCGCTAGGCAGGGCGGTGGATGAGCTTCTCTATTAGGTAGCGAATGAGACAGAGAAGGAGATGAATGTTTATTTTTACAGGTTTATTTCATGATTATAGGTGGAGATAACACGACATGATTAATTATAGTAGAGAGCGTACCTATAGTTGGAAGGTCAAGATCTATCCAACCTTTTACCACCGAAATATATTATTTAAGGTCGCCATAAAAAAATATGCTTCATTTGGAAATTTTTATACTTAATTTTATCTCCCACAATGAACTCTCATCTTTGAGCATGTCCGGTGAAATAGAAGGCAATTGGGATAACATATCAACCTAAGTCAATTAGGTACGAAGCAGACATTATAACCACCAGAGTTAGTACAGACTTTTGTATTAGAGGCCTGAAAGTTTTCTATTAATCAAGGTATGCACCATGCATAAATAAAGGGAATGCCGCAAGAAATTGCAAATTGACAACAAGTAAACTTATGGAGGCACGACTTCAAATCATTGCAAGCTGGCGAGAGCTCATGGCTGTCGCTATCAAAGTTTTCTGTTCCTTCTTCCTCGTCGACCCTTTCTTTCTTTGTTTTCTTTTACAACTAATAACAAGTATCATAGACCTAAGCATGTCTTCAAAAAACTCCGTCTTAAGTTTCGTCCGCACCTCGGATCTCCAAGATATAATGCGCTTAGAGGGTCTTCCCTCTATCTAGGGAAACGAAAAATATGGAGGGAATTAGAGGATACAAGACATGCGGATATTGACACGTTAAAATAGGAAATGCATCTGCGAAACTCGCTGTCATTATAAATCAAATGGACAGGCCACGGAGCCCCAGTGGGACTGTTGGCTTCTTTTCTGTAGTGAGATTACCCCATAACCATACTCCAAAGATCCTATTTGCAAGCTGGCGTGAGCTCATGGTTGTCTCTATCAAAGTTTGTTTGTTTTCTTTTACCACTAACAAGTATCCTTAATTGTAACTCGTTCCATTGGAGGGAAGAGCACTCATGTTAATTTCTTTCTCTCTCTCTACTAGGGGTGTCAATGGGTCGGGTCGGGTCGGGTTTTTATTATATCCGACCCGCCCCGAATCACAAGGGGCACATGCTCTCTCTGACCTGGCCCGGCCCAAACCGCATAAAACCCAAAGTGAAAATCCGGGTCGGGCCGGGCTGGGTCGGGCCGGGCCGGGTCGGGCCGGGTCGGGCCGGGTTTTCGGTTTTTTTTTTTTTTTTAAATTTTGGGGGCAAGACGCTCACGTAAGGTACCAGGAAAATCAGGAAGAAACACGACTTCGGATCATGACAGCAACAGTCCTAAAATCCATCCCTAAAGTGCTATATCTTCATCCGAACAAAAACATTTTCTTTGTCATTCCGGCCCCCAAAGCAGTGACATCCCAGATCATAAACCACCTTGGTCAATAATAACCAAACAACAACACACCATCCGAAAATATCAGTCACCACCACCAACAATCAGAGCAAAAATACATCTTTACGAAACTCTTCCCCGACATGATTTCAACCACTTAACAGCCATCATTCCGTATCACAGGCACATTTCATTCGGCACAACTCTGAGAGTCGAGCACGTACAAGAAACAATTGGAACAGCTATTCTATCTTTCCCCGGACATGAGCAGAAAACAAATATAGGCAGACATTACTCAGGAAGAGTATGTACTGAAATCTCAATACCATGGGAAAATCAAAGAAATTATTCAAGGTCTTCCAACTGACGAGATGATCAAAGCTTATAGCAACAAAAAGACACAACATTCAGAAGGAAAACGACTAAAACCATACCAGCAGGCAAATGCCTACTGTCTTGGGCATTGGGCAAAGAAGTCATTATTGCTGCGATGAGGCTCTGCTAAGAATTAACCGGAAGCAGTCTTTTTCTGCTGAAAAATGACAGCATAGACGGGCACACTGACGCCAATGCTGAAGGCAGTAAAAACAGCAAGAGACATCTTCAGCATATCCAGCAGCAACACGAAGCAAACCTCGGACGAGAAACCAAAAGAACAGTAAAATCACAGAGACAGAGACAGAGAGAGAGAGAGAGCGAGAGAAAGAACGGAAAGAGGGGGAGCCCCGACGTCAGCATCCTTACCGGTGCCGGAAGGACGAGGGCGATCCACGGCGGGCGGGCGGGCGATCGGGGCTGTTCGGTCGCCGATGAGCTAGGCCTCGCAGATCTAGGGTTTCGTCGCGGTCTCGCCGGAGAAATCGTCGGCGGCGAGCTTCGACAGCGGGTTGAGCGTCGCGAGGGACAGCAGGGTCCCCAAGCCAGAGAAGGCGGCGGCGAAGAACCCGGGGGTGTAGGTGGGGTCGGAGGCGGCGCCGTCGCCGCAGGAGTAGGCGGCGCCGTCGCCGGAGGAGGAGGATCGCTGGTCGAGGAGCTCGAAGGCGGGATCGGGGACAGTTAGGGATAAGGGATCGGAGCCATGATTTTTTCAATCATGGGCCAACCGTAAAAAAAGCCCGACCCGGACCGGCCCGGCCCGAAATAAGAATAATATATCAAATTTAGAGCTCTTACCCAACCCAAAGAAGACCCGCCCCGAAAAAGCCCTACATTTCCGGGCCAGGCCGGATTGGGCCGGTTCGGTCTGGGTCGGGCCGGGCTTTATTGACACCCCTACTCTCTGCAACTAATTTACAACTATATATAATTGAACGTAGTTTTATTGGTATAGAGAACGAAGTATTAAAAAATAATTAGTTTTTTTATATAATATTATATTGCAGGCTTACTTTTCTCTGTCCTTGTTTAAAAAAAAAGAGTTATTGGCTTCTCTCCTCTGTCCAGGCCATTATAAAAGACTCTTTGTATACAAATACGATGACCTAATCGCGTTGAAGTCAACACGGAAGCATCCATGCGGTCTTATAATAAGAGCTAGTTATGTCCGCAATGGAATTTCTTAATTGCAGTTATAAGTAAAGATCTTTACATCTGTCCTATTAGACCAGATTAACCCTAACACACCTGATTAATTGGACCTTCATTTTTCACGTAATTAACTCTTCCTATCACTCTATAATGCGGGAGCATCCGATTCTATGGAACATTCCTTAAGTTCCGATACGATTCCATCGACAAGCCTAGCACAATCAATGATTATACAAGCCAAAACTAACTTTGGTTATAATTTGCTCCAATGGGTCCAATAATGAAGTTGAGACAAGGAAACTATCAAGTTACCGAGACTATCAAGTTACAGATTAAAGTTATCGGTTTACTAGAATACTTACCAATTTCAAAGCTAATCAACAACTTATCGATTGGAGAATGTCCCAAGCAATTTCCTATGATAGATGACGATCTCCTAAGGTGATTATTTCCTAGTCAAAGGCTGGAGCATGAATTTTGGAAGATAAACCGCAAGGCTGAAGAATCAAAATTTCAAGTCTTCATGTCTTTATTGCACTTCATAGTTCCTAGGTCTTTATGATTCTTAATTGTTATGTAAGTTTAAAGAGTCAAAATCCTTAGTACTTAGGTATTTAAATGCTTTTTAGTTCCCGAGTCCTTAAATATTTGGGTAGTTCCCATGTCTCTTTAATGTTTATCTATTTCCTAAGTCTTAGTCCCCCTTCATATTGAGCAAAGTCCTCCATTGTAATGCAGATGACTTGTTACTTTGTGAGTGAATATCTTTAGAGAGTGGATAACTCTTATATCAGTTTCTTTATCCTTAGAGGGTGGATTACTTCTCGATGGTGAGCCAAAAAGTGCTTTATCCTTGGCTAGTGATTTTCCCTTTAGGCCTTGGCAGTGAGCTTCTCCTATTCCAAAGTCCTTTAACCTTGGAGGGTGGCTTGTCCTTTAAGCCTCAGTGGTGAACTTCGTTGATCCCGATCCTCATCCTCGGTTGATGGTGTGTCCTTTACACCTTGGTAGCGATTGTAATCTACCATTCGTTTCCATTTTACCCATCAACAACTATCCCCACACACATACCCATCCATACACATAACCCAGAAAACCCCATTTCCGAAATCACTTGTCCACCCACGCATCACTCTAGTCATATAATGAGATTACGTCAGAGAGGTCCACCTACCTTACCAAATTCCCACAAGATTTTTCATAATCTAAAAATAAGGTGACATACTTTATATTATAATATATTCCCGACATCGCCTTTAGTGATTGTGATGCCTACATTATGATTTGAAATTCACCCAACTGATAACACGTGATGATTTCTTCAGAGCCAACTTGGTGAAGGTGAAGTCCTCCAATGGCCGGTGAAAAAATATTAAAAGGAAAAACTCGATTTCTTACCGTAATTAACTAAGTTCATTGAGCCAGTCAAAGTTCAGATCGTCTTGATTTAGAGACAGAGGAAAACTAACTCGATATATCCATACCGGATCAACAAATAACCATAGGTTTTATCGAGCATGTGAGATGAGTTAATTAATCGCAATAGGAAAAGAGAAGTAAACTTAATTATTAGTTCAGAGGATCGCAATGCTTTTGTCCAATTTACCAGGAAATTATTGCATTTGAACCACAATTTTTACATTTGTACATGTTAGGCTTTTCAAGGGAAAAAAAGGGAGTGACCTTTCTCTTTAAATGTATACGTATACCTCTGGAAATATTAGTACGTTCAATCATTGCATGCTAGTGAGGGGGTCAACGGTCGTCATTGGTGAAGATTGTCTCCTTAAATCAACAATCAATCAGTGGATGTGTTGGGATGTATGTATGTATGAGTTGTATTAAAAAAAGCCCCACATTCAATAATTTATGCGGTGTCGAATGATTAATATATCTAACTGACCTATAACTCATTGGCTTAAACTTTTTTGAGTGAATGTGAATTCAACTACATATATTGACAGCTTGGACTTGAGCTTCCTCTTGGCAATTTTTCCATTTGAAGGTATCATGCTTTTGCTACGTGCTCCCAACAAATGATATTAAAGCCAATGGTTGATTGATTACCCACTCTTAATGTGTATCTATCTTTGGTGAATACATGGATACCGTGTAGCCTTGACCTGTCAAAACTCAAAAAGATAATAAGACTCTATGTATAAAATTGCTTAAAAAGTCTTTGGGCAGAAAAATTGAGGGAAGAAAAATGTCGAATTTTTTTTTCTTAGGGGAGAATTACCAAAAAAGTCATAAACTTATTGTAATCATACCAATTCAGTCATAAACCTTTTTTTTGCCAATTGAGTCATAAACTTTTTGCATTTGTGCAATTCAATCCAGTCAATTTTGACCGGAAACCGCTAACATGGATGTCAGCCGTCTTATATGGCACAATTAGCGCTGATATGAACAATTTTTAATAATATTTTTCATATTTTTTGAATTATTTATTTCTTTATTTTTTTTTCTTTTTTTCTCTTTCCTTCTTCCTCTAGTTGTTCGCTGGACCTCGACGGCTAGCCAAAGGCAAGGGCCGACAAGGGTGAGCCTTACCATGAATGGGCATGGCTCGACCTTGCCTTCGCCAGCCAAAGGAAGAAGGGAAGAAAAAAAAAGGAAAGAGAAAGAAAAGGAAAAAAACTTGAAAAATTATTAAAAAATTTCCACATCAATGTCAGTCATGCCACATAAGACAATTTCCATCCATGTCAGCGATTTCCGATCAAAATTGACCGGATGGACTAAATTGTCACAAATATAAAAGGTTTAGAACTCAACTGACAAAAAAAAAGAATGTTTAAGATTTAGTTGATACAATTGTAATAGATTTTGGACTTTTTTTATAATTTTTCCTCTTTCTTCGTAGAGGCTTTGTCAATTTTTTTTTTGGCTAGTTGTAATTTGCCTTATTCCAATGTTGATCCCGTTCCATTCTTCTTTTTGCTTATCTTGCTAGCATAACATGGACTACATATTGTTTGGAGAGACTAGACAGAGAAATATATCCAACAAAAACTTAAGACCTCGCTATCTTACCCTTTGCTGGTGATTTGATATTTTTTTTAAAGGGGATTAGAACTCTATTACGGAATCTTCCTTTCTTTCAGAAGTTCCAGCCTATTGCTGGACCTAAACTTAATCCTTCAAAGTTTGAATTGTTTGCTGCTGGTTATGATGACTCTTATGTGGATGAATAGATTCAGTTTAAGTGGTATTAGAAGGTTGCCTTTGATTTTAGAGAGATTACCTGACAGACATCGCAAGCCCAATATTGAGACGATAACTAATAAAATCATTGCTAATAGAGTTCAATTGATCAAGTCTGTTCCTTTTAGCTTGGTGAACTATTGGTATAACATGTTTATTCTTCCGAAAAAGGTTATTCGAATGGTGGAACAAAAATGATGTTGATTTCACTAGAAAGAGAAAGATGTGATGGCTTATGGAACTAAGGTGAGTTGGTCCACGGTCTACTTACCAAAAAATAAAGAAGGTTGTTGAGATGCATGGATGAGCTATGTGAAGACAAAAGTTCCACATTTGAGAATTGATGTGGTTAATATACTCAATTAGCTCATAATTCATTGGTTTAAACTTTTGAGTAAAGATTGGGCTCCCTCTTGGCAATCTCTCTAGATGAATTTATCAAATTTTTGCTGCATGCTCCCTACAAATGGTATTAAAGCCGATAGTTAATTGGTCGCCCACTCCAATGTGCATCAATGGTGATGTTTTTGGATTGTCTTCATGGTTTGGTCTAGTGAAAGAGACCTAAAGCGAAGGTGGGTGCAATGTAGGAATGCAGTCCCAATAGCAGCCTTCATGGTTCGGTCTAGATAAAGAAACTAAGAATAAAGGTGAGCGTTGAAGATTCATTTTGGATACCTAAATTAAATGGGAGCAGAAATAACACTAAGCTCACATGTGAGGGAGAGATTGTTGAGATGTACATGTGAATTATATTAGGAAAAAAAAAAGGAAAATGACATAAATAGTCCCTGAACTTGGGTCTAATATGCAACGTGGTTCTTAAACTTTAACTCAATGTGTAATGTGATTCCTAAACTTTTAATTTGTTCAATGTCTTCCATGAACTTTTGGTATATGTTCAATTTGGTCCCTGAACTATATGAAAATGTTCAATATAGTCCATGAACTTGAATTAATGGAATGACTACATTAAACATTTTCATATTGTTGAGGGAATACATTGTACATGTCTTAAAAGTCCAAGGACCACATTGAATAAAGCAAAAGTTCAAGGACCATATTGAACATTAAGCTAAAGTTCAGGGATTATATTGAACAAACTAAAGTTCATGGACCACATTGCATATTAAGCCAAAGTTCAGGGATTGTTTGTGTCATTATCTCAAAAAAAACGTACATCGGAGAATTGATGTGGTATATAGTAGTTAATATATATCACAATTGACCAATAATTCATTGGCTTAAACTTCTGAGTGAATGTGAGTCAAACTGATTTGTTGACGAGCTCGAATTTAGGCTTCTTCTTAGTAATATATTGCTGTATTGTTGATGTGTTGAGCCTCTCGCTATGTGACTAGAGATAAACTATCGTGTATCTTGCTAATTTTTGGTGATTAGTGGAAATTTTGAGCGGCCCCATGGTTTTTCTTGTATTGGGTTTTGCACATAAAATTTGTGGTTGTTGTTGCTGTCCTTGTTTCTAATTTCCAGCACTATTGTTACTGGTTTTGTGGTTAATATTGTTAGAATATTGTGACTGATTGCTGTTGAAGTTGATCTGATATTAATTGGCTAAGTTTTGGAGAAGATATTGATCTTGGGCAGGTTTAAGTTCTTAGTGAATTGCTGTTGTTTCTCCCCAAACAGAGGTTTGGGCATTCGAAGACTTGATGAATGGAATAATGTGTTAGAATATATAAATAATAAACCTCACCTTCATATGACAACTTAAGCTTTTCAAATAGTTGGCAGTGGTCCTACCAAAATCTCACATGAAATCAGAGGAGGAGGTCTTGCGTTCTAATATTTTCAAGCTCCATTTGCCTCCCTAATTAAATATTTCCACTATTTAGGCTTATGCCAAAGTCCACTTTTTAGAATATATAAATAACAAATCACAAATTCATCTTTTTAAGGATTGTAGAGCGTGGGTTACAAAAGAAATGATGGAGTTTAGGGATGTGATTGGTAATGGTCACAGAGATTTCTTATGGCGGGATCACTAGCGTCCTTTGGAAATTCTCCATGTAAGAATTTCCCAAGAAGGGTGATTTATGATTCCTCTCTTGGTTCTAAGGCTAAAGTTGCTATCATCACCAGGGATTCTCAGTGGATTTGGCCTTCGGCCACGTTAGATAGTCTTGTTTCCATTCAAGCCTTTTACGTGGACTCATGTTTTCTAATACGGATTAAAAAAATATATTAATGATTGTATTAGACTACCACGTAGGAATTATGAGCATTCCTATTTATTTTTGTTACTAATATTAATGGGCGCTGATAATTTGTTTCTCTCTTGTGAAGGTTGACCTTTTGGCTTGATGTGAAGGTAGACCTTTACCACTCAAAACCGTCAATTTTTCTTTTTTGGGAATATTGTGTGTAAAAGGATCTTAACATTTCAGCATAAACGTGTAAGATGAGAAGGACTCGGGATTTCGACTATTCAGAAGTTTCCGGAGTGTTATAAAAATCTCAATGAATATGCCGAAGATGTCTGCATTCGTCGATCTTCCTAAATATACTCAGTTAGCCAATTTTCTTCTAAAGAAACGTAGAACTTTTTAACATGAATTAAAAAAAAGACCTTGTGATACGTGGGATCGATCAGATCAGGATGGTAGTACCGGTTTGGTCCAGCACTTGGAACCACAAGCGCCATGGAGTCATATCGTGCATACGAGAAAAAGAACTTCTAGCCTTTTGTTTTTGTCTTGATTAAGTTTCTTTTGAAGTAAGAAAAAGGCCAAGTTTCTCATATCAAGATCAGAACCCACCACCCAAACAGGAAACCCATGGAGTGAGTGGATGTAGACCCATAGGTCCGACCAGCAACTCGCATGAGTTACTGAGCGCAAAGGTATTAGGCAATTCTCTATTGTTTGTAGAGTAGGCTTTCTTTCCCTTGAGAAGGTGAATATTGACCAACCTGTGCTATGCAGCGGATGTTTAAGGCAACTGACCATACATCACTATGAAATATACAGATCTTTAACACGTAACAGTAACATCTCAGTGATAACTAAGAGGGATGTTTCTGTTGTTGCACAGAATGTGCTCTCTGTTGTTTTTACAGAGAATATGCTCTCAAATGCAGAAGAACAAGAGAAGATTTTATCTGGAAATGCACTTGTCACATTCTGAAAATGAGAAGAGAGTACATAGCTTTTTTAAAACAACGAAAACTGAATTGCACTAACTTAGTAACTGACAAAAACCACTACACCACTAACTAGCAACAAAATAGGAACTCAAAACAACAAACTCCCACTATCTTGTTGACTGAGTAAAACAAAAACAACCATCTAACAGACCAAAACAAAAATGACTGAAAATGGTCCTTAAGACATAACCAACATACTCCTCTTTGGCTTAAGGAGCAGAACACATTCCAGCCTTTTTCTTCAGTAACTCAAGTCTGCTTGCTTGCAATGGCTTAGTAAACATATCAGCCACCTGATCTTCTGTCTTGCAATAGAGTAGCTTCACTTCACCTTCTTGTTGCACTTCCCTCAGATAGTAGAACTTGATCTTGAAATGCTTGGTTCTTCCGTGAAAGACAGGGTTTTGAGATATGGCTAGTGCAGCTTGGTTGTCCACAAGTATCTCGGTTGGTCCTTCAACTTCTATTTCCAGATCCTGCATCAGCTTTCTCAGCCATATTGCATGATTGGCTGCTGCAGTAGCTGCTAGAAACTCAGCTTCTGCAGTGGACTGAGCAACCACTTCTTGTTTCTTTGAGCTCCAGGTGAAACATCCAGATCCCAAAGTAAAACAAAAACCACTTGTACTCCTCATATCCTCGACTGAACCAGCCCAATCACTGTCAGCAAAGCCTTGCAACCTGCAACTGTCCACTTTAGTAAACTTGACACCAAATGACTGAGTGCCTTTCAAGTATCTAATCACTCTTTTTGCAGCTACCAAGTGTTCTTCACCAGCACAACTTAGGAATCTTGAAAGCACACCTACTGCATACAGAATATCTGGTCTTGTTGCAGTTAGATACATCAAGCAACCGACTAAACTTCTGTAAAAACCTTCATCAGCAGGCTCAGCTCCTTCAGTCTTCTGCAGCTTCTCCTTTAGATTCATAGGAGTGTTCACACTTCTACATTCCTCCATCTCAAACCTCTTTAAGATCTCTCTTAGGTATCTTCTTTGACAGATGAATACCTCGCCTTTCTTCTGCTGCACCTCCATTCCCAAAAAGAAGGACATTAGTCCAAGATCAGTCATTTCAAACTGCTTCATCAGCCCTCTCTTTAGTTCTGCAATCTGCTCTTCACAATCACCAGTAACCAAAAGATCATTAACATAAAGAGAGACAATAGTTACACCTTCCACACCCTTCTTCACATATAGAGTCACTTCACTCAAACTTTTTTAAACCCAAGTTCTTGCAGATGCTTATCAATTTTACTATACCAGGCTCTTGGAGCCTGCTTCAAGCCATACAAGGCTTTCCTCAACTTGTACACGTAATCTTCCTTGCCTCTAACTACAAAGCCATCAGGCTGCTCAACATATATCTCCTCCACTAGCTCTCCATTCAGGAAGGCTGACTTCACATCCAGCTGAAATACTTGCCAACCCTTTTGTGCAGCAACTGCTAGCAGCATTCTTATGGTATCCAACCTTGCCACTGGAGCAAAGGTTTCAGAGTAGTCTACCCCCCATACTTGCGCATAGCCTTTAACAACAAGTCTTGCTTTGTACTTATGTATTGAGCCATCAGGATTCAACTTTGTCCTGAATACCCACTTCATTCCAATCACCTTTCTGCTTCTGGGCCTCTCAACTAGATCCCATGTTTGGTTTTTTTCAATCATTCTGATTTCTTCTTCCATTGCAGCACACCATTTCACATCTTCACTTGCTTCCTTATAGCTAGCTGGTTCAAGCATAGCTGTATTGCATCTCTCATAGATTTCAGCAAGAGATCTAGTACCTCTCGCAGGAACATGATCAATTAGATCCTCGACTTCCACTTCATTTGGTTCAACCTGCAATGGCACTACCTCCTCTTCAGCCTTGCCACCTTCCACAGACCAGTCCCACTTCTTATCTTCCATAAAACTCACATCTCTACACACCACAACTTGGTTGCTAGCAGGATGATAAACTCTATAAGCCTTAGATTGCAAACTATACCCCACAAAGATACATGCTTTTCCTCTTGGATCAAGCTTATCTCTCTTAACAGAAGGAATCAGTGAATAGCAAATGCAGCCAAACACTTTCAGGTTACTCACCTTAGGCTTATATCCATGCCATGCTTCAAATGGTGTCTGTTTGTTGAGAGCTTTAGTGGGTAGTCTGTTCAGAAGGAAGACTGCAGTGTTGGCAGCCTCAGCCCAGAACTTCTTAGGAAGTTCTTTCTCATGTAGCATGCATCTGGCCATCTCCATGATACTTCTGTTCTTCCTTTCACTCACTCCATTTTGCTGTGGAGTGTATGGCACAGTGAGCTGGTGCTTGATCCCTGCATCATCACATATAGCCCTGAAACTGCCTGAGGTGTATTCTCCTCCATTGTCTGACCTAATTGTCTTGATATTACAGCCACTCTCCTTCTCTACTTCTCTTTTGAATCTCAAAAAAATCTCATTAACTTCAGCCTTATATCATCTACATCCGTCCCTAGCACCCTTATCTTATTGGCTATATCAACTAGCCTATCAACAAACTCTTTCACCGACTCATTCTCCTTCATCTGCTGCCTTTCAAACTCTCTTAACAAGTTCAGCACCTTCATTCCTTTCACTCTCTCATCCCCTTCATATTCTTCCTTTAAATAATTCCATATATCATGTGCTGAATCTTTTTTCATGATTCTAGTAAATATGGTCGAGGAGACAGCAGAAAACAAGCAAGATTTTGCCTTTGCTTTTCGGGTTACCCTGTCTTTATGGTACCTGATTTGATTGATAGTTGGGTTGTTGGGTAGATCAGCAACCTCGTAGTCCTCTTCCACAGCTTCCCATAGGTCTGCACCCTCCATGAAAGCTTGCATCTTCACTGCCCATGCCTGGTAGTTGTCTCCATTGAATATTGGAGCTGTGATGGTTGAGAATGAGACAGCAGGTACACCAGTTTGTTCCATCTTTCTTGCTCTACTTCGAATTTAGCACTCTCTCACAAGTCCCTTAAGATCAAAAGTGCTCTGATACCACTGTTGTTGCACAGAATGTGCTCTCTGTTGTTTTTACAGAGAATATGCTCTCAAATGTAGAAGAACAAGAGAAGATTTTATCTGGAAATGCACTTGTCACATTCTGAAAATGAGAAGAGAGTACATAGCTTTTTTAAAACAACGAAAACTGAATTGCACTAACTTAGTAACTGACAAAAACCACTACACCACTAACTAGCAACAAAATAGGAACTCAAAACAACAAACTCCCACTATCTTGTTGACTGAGTAAAACAAAAACAACCATCTAACAGACCAAAACAAAAATGACTGAAAATGGTCCTTAAGACATAACCAACCGTTTCAGTCAATTCAAAAGGTGAGATTTTTGTGGGGTGGATTGCGAGTTTGATAGGATGACTACAACCCCGAAAGGTAATTGATTTTACAACTCATTTGCAGCACAAGAAACTTATTCTTAAGCATGAACAGTACAACAAATGACAAAAATAATCTTCTCCGGTGATCAAGAAGCCAATTCGCTATGTTAGTATTGTACAGTCTTAGGCAGAGGAGGAGCATCAGCAATCAACATAGAGTAAACTGCATTTTGCCGGAGGAGAAAGGAATATCATGGGGTAAAAATTGAGACATTCCTAGTTAAACAAATGTCCGATAGCTAAAAGCTTTTGACAACTAAGATGTGGAATAGAGTCGAGGAAGATCCAATGTTACCGTCCTTGTTCCAGAGTAGTCGATAACACCGCGCTTGACTCTGGTTTGCTGGAAGAAGAAGCTTCCGTAGAAATGCCTATCATAACTGCAAAAGCTGGTTTTTTCGGAATTGGAAGAGTCGCGGTTTCACTACCGAGCATGAAAACTGCATTTGACATCGTGGGACGATCAGTCGGGTCTTCTTGCACGCATAAAAGCGCGACCTTTATGCACTTCAAAACTTGATCTCTGTTGTAAGTTCCATGCAGCACTTGATCCATTAAGTCCAATGCTTTATCGTCATTCCATAATTTCCATGCCTGCACAATTGAAGTTTCAGTGCGTTCAGAGAAAAGGGCGACAGGAAGTGGATATACAGAAGAAAGGGACAGCAAATGGACTATATTCACCTGAGTCAGAAGGCTCATTGTTCCTTCAGACTGATAAAAGCCTGCATTACGTTTCCCGCTAACAATCTCTAGTATGACGACACCAAAGCTAAAAACATCAGACTTGAATGAGAAAAATCCGTCCAAAGCATATTCTGGAGACATGTATCCACTGCATTGGAGCATAATAAGTCAATTAAGGCACAGTCAAAATATTGAAGTTTCACTGCAGATATTAAAAGGTAATAATGTGTAAGTGCCTTGTGTAGTGTCCAACACATTCTCTATCCAGATGAAAATAAAGGGTATGCGCATCTACAAAAACTTACTATGTTCCAATCACCCTTTGCGTGCTTGCTTCAGTTTGTTTTGCCTCAAATATCCGTGCCAGACCAAAGTCGGAAATTTTAGGAGTCATCTCCTCATCGAGCAAAACATTGCTCGTCTTGAGATCTCTGTGAATGATTCGCAGCCTAGAATCTTGGTGAAGATAGAGCATTCCTCGTGCAATTCCCAGGATAATCTCAAAGCGTATCTCCCAAGTCAGCATGGAACACCTTGTTCGATCTAGCAAGGTTTTCATTTTTATTTGAAGGTAGCAAAGTCTTTTAATCTAACTCCGTCAGACTAACTTGAAATTTTTATGAAGAAAAAGAGACTGTTGAGTGCTACTACTAACAGCTATGCCCTGAAGCATACAAGGGAATAGGGACACGAAATAAGGTGCTTACCAAATAAGAATGAATCTAAGCTTTTGTTGGGCATGTATTCATATAGCAACATTTTTTCATCTCCTTTGATGCAATATCCTACTAATCTGACAAGATTTCGATGCTGAAGTTTGGCAATCAAGACGACTTCGTTCTTAAATTCCTCCAAGCCCTGTCCTGATCCACTCAATAGCCTTTTCACTGCAATTTCCTGTCCTCCTGGAAAAGTAGCCTGAAACAAAGGATTACTTCATCACTGTGATCTGGTCAAGATCCCCAGATGGTCGAAGAAGAAACCATTTTATTTACCTTGTAAACAGGCCCGAACCCACCTCTTCCAAGTTTGTTCTCATCTGAGAAATTATTCGTCGCTTGTAGAATAACTTCTAAATCAAAAAATGGCACGTCTATGCCTTTCTTATCATCCTCCTCGAACTGGCGTGAATCCATCCACATTTTGATCCGTTTCTCGCTGTCGTATAGACGAAAGTCAGGATTTTCCTGAGTGCTTTCCCTGCTCCCTGAAGCGCCAGCTCTAGTTACTACTTGTTTGGTATCTTTTTATCGTATACCTAATAATGACAGATACAAAGTAGCATGTATTTGATTTGTGATTACCTTGAGTACTACCATGCTGCCTTCTCATGTAAAATAAGCCACCGAATACAAGGATGAAAATTGCGGCACCGGCAGGAGCAACTATATATACAAGTTTCACTTTCTGTCTTTTCTGGGACGATCCAACAGCATTTGTACCTGCTGCTAGACAAGAAAAGAAAATGTAACTACTATATTTTGGACAGAAGTGAACGAATAATTGTAGACACAGCGACTCCCCAATTTAATAAATGGACAGATGTGAGGGCTTCATACAGCATGGTCACAATCCCTCTTATAGTCGACGGAAACGAGCAAGCTTAGTTGGTGCAAGTCCAGGACTCTGTCATTACATTGCGTGCATGCACCATACTTGGGATGGTAACGGTAAAGGCAGATGCTATTGACTTCTTGACAGGGTCAACATGTCTCGGGAATCTCGGGCAGGAGACAAATTATAGCTGTATCTGCTCTAGTTTTGAGCTCTTCTGGCTGACCTATTATAAATTCCAGATTAACGCTGAAAATATAGACATTCGCTGTATGAAATTTGTCGCTCAGCTTCCAGGAGGTGCAAATCATCCTAGCAGTACTCCAAATGATAGACCACGGAGATAGAAAATATTGATTTGGTGGCACGATAGAATCTACTATTATGATGTCCTTTAAAAACTAATGGCTACATTTCCCTGTAATCCGTTATTCATTAATACTGTAGCTAAAGTTGTGGGTCAATTCATAAGATCAACGTTCTCACCTAGAGAACAATTGACGCTGAAAGAATTCCAACTGAATCCTGAATCGCAGAGGCACCTTGTTGTTCCATCTAATGCATTCTCGCAAGTTGCGTGTGGCCAATCACAGTCTTTGGACGAATTGCAGAGTGGCTCTTTCGGACTGCTCCACTCAATTTTCACTTCACTCAACCCAACACTTCCCGAAGAGTCTCCTGTGCTGAAGTCATTCTGTCCTCCAATACACCCGCTACTCACACTAAATGGTGAGGACTGGTTAAGCTGCTGATTGATTTCCGTCGGACCGCTACTTGTGCAGTTGAATACGTCCCCAACTTGGATGGTAAATGTTCTATTTTCTGGATTGATGTTCGTGACTCTGTAGCCACCTTTGTGCCGTCCAAAGTAAAGCTGGGCAGTTTTGTTGTCGCAGAGAAATGCAGAGTATAGCGGATCGCCACAACTCTGTCCCGTGCTTAAAGGGTAGGGGACTAAATTAGTGCCACAATATCCACAGCTCCTGTTAGTAGATTCTATAAAAGTCAACATTGAACAAAAATCAGCATCAATGCTATGCAAATTCACCTGCAATTGAACTGTAAACATACATAATATTCATGGCTGAAATTGGGACAGCATCATTTGCTTGCCATATGCAGGTGGACTAGAACACTTGGTTGGAAGACGCTTGCAATCAAGATAATATGTAAGTGCACAAAATATGAGCAAAGTTCGTAAGTTCATCAAAGGAGGCAAACCAGAAGCCACCAAAGACAGCTAAAACAAAGAAGTCACAGCACAAGTCAGGAGGCCACAAACACGATTGATCTTGGGAAGGAGAAAAGATCAGGCCAAAAGGAAATTAACCTATGTCTGAAAGCGGCACTCGGACATAGAGGTCATGGCCGTCTTCAGCAAACTCCTGCATATTGTCAAGCTCGTCCGACCAAGTATAGCACGTCGTGGTGCTGCTCTCTGTCCCTGGGCGCTGATCCTCCTTGAACGAGTAAGCCTGGCATTTGCAGTCACCGAGGCACTTTTGCTTACAATGCTCCTCGCTGTCTACCCGAATCTGATCATCCGGATTCTCGGCCTTCATCATCTTCAGACTCAAGAAAGTACTAATGTTCTTCTCGCATAGCTGCGACTTCCTGAAGCACCCGTCAGGACGCAGCTCGAATCCCGGCAAGCACTTGCACATGGTCTCATTGCCATTCTTATCGTTGCAGCTCTGGAACTTGTTGCACGCATTGAACACGCTGCACCGGCCCCTCGGCTGGGACCAGACCGGCTTCGACCCATCTCCCCGCATGAAGTACTGAATTTGGCCGTCATAGTTCATGACCAACCGGCCGTTGTTGTAGTTATGGCTAGTCCGGGGTGGGTGCAAAGCAGCGGTCATGGTGAAATTGGAGAGCAAGAAAGAGATGAAATCGAACATCACATCGGCTTGTATGAACTTGCCATAGACACCACTTTTCCAGTAAGGATGCTGGTGCTGCATCACTTTGTACTTGCTGGCGTCGCCTGCTTGATCCCTCTGGAACGTGAAGTTGCCCTCTTTCGGTTCATCCTGGCTTGCCCAAGAAGTCAACTTGAAATCGTCGGTCATCCGCATCCCAGGAAGGAAAGTGTTGGTTGGGTTATCGAAGCTCTGCCAAACAGTGCTCTCGGTTCCGTCGTCTTCCATCAGCACCAGATTCCCTGTATCAAGAAGCTTCGCAAACCGGGTTGAAGAGCTTGAACCCGTGACATTGGTCGACCAGATCGGTTGTCCATCGTCCCATAACTGCAGGTCGCCGTCCACGAGGCCGAATGACGCCGTGCCGCCGACGAGCGGGACATTACGGTTGGCGACCCAGACAATGATCCGAGGGTCCGATCTGTAATACCATATTCCGACGTACCTCCTTGAGTTGGAACTTCTGTACGGAGAGAAGAAGCCAAGCTCAAACCGCTCGCCGGCAGACACGAGAGACGCGAGAGGGGCACCTCTGG
The DNA here is from genome assembly GCA_031216235.1 of Syzygium jambos. Taxonomy (NCBI): domain Eukaryota; kingdom Viridiplantae; phylum Streptophyta; class Magnoliopsida; order Myrtales; family Myrtaceae; genus Syzygium; species Syzygium jambos. The sequence continues at coordinate 20,067,888 of CM062220.1, forward strand.
GGTACGTGATCGTGCTTACTGTGCTTAGTGTGTCCCTGCTCGAGCAAAACGGAAGGACTATCACACACAAAAGCAAGCACTTGAAGTCATCGGAGCGTCTCATGGTGAGTTCTTGAAATGGCGACGAGGTTTAATGTCTCTTTGATGCGGGGTCACCATTGTCATCCTCATCCTCATCGTCATTCATCGAAATGCCGTCTGCAAGGACTCGTCCTTTTTAATAATTAACGTTGACTGAGTCAGCAAAGATATACCCCATAGGCTCGTCCACAAAAAGAAATTAACGCTAATAATTGTCACGCTAAAGAAAAACACGCTAATAATTATGTGTATGGCGTGGCTAGGGACCTACTTACATGTGATTTAAAGCTAGCAAATCATATCACGTACATACTCAATTTAAAATAGGCGTATAAGGTGCGAATGGTAATCATTCTGCTCCAGAAATCAAATTCTTGCCAGAAATTGATTTATGAAAGAGAAATCTGCTTGGTAAAACATGACTAATTCTACTCTAGAAATTAATTTCTAGAAGAGAAATCCGTATGATAAAACAGGAGGAAATTTTCTTGTGGAGAAAGTCCTTTTTCCCAAAAATAGCTATCTACATTTGTGAAGATTTGTCTTCTCAGCTTCGCAAATATATCTATATTTAATGTCGAGTCTAAATACATCTTGGAGGCATATCACTTTGTTTCTAAGAAACATGCCTTGGCAGGGTTTGTTGAATTTGGTTCCTTGTGTTCTTGAAATCTAATGCAAGAAACAGCAATTGAAAGTTAAGTTGTGAACGGATAATCACCAAATCTTATGAAGTATTTTAAGCCTTTCGCACATGATCTCCAGCAGGTATGCTACTGCCATCCTAGATTGCAATGCCGGGATAATAAACTTCGTATATGGAGAAGATAAAATTTGATCAGATAGATCAGAAAAGGAAAATACAGTTATATGGTAAGGGCTTAGATTATGTGATTCCTATTATCTCATTTTTCTGTTACTTTAGACGCTATGAGGGCTTTGTGTGGGAAATTTTTTGCTTCTGCTCGCATTTCCTTTCTACTGAATTCTCCAAGAATAGTCAACAGAGGGAAGATTAACTAAGTTGAGTTGGTAATTGAACTCAGACCATTCTCCAAAACTTCAGCGAATAATTAAGGGAAAAAGAAAGGTAATGATAAACTTGAGATTCGCATGTGCAAAATAAACATATTTATGGTACTTTTAAGCAACAGATGGCAGATCCAAGCATTTGTAAAGTCTCAACAGCCCAAGATGGCAAATTTATAAGAATTTTTCTGTCATTCACAAGCCCAACAAGAGAAAGTGCAAGACCTAATGAGAGACTAAGAGTACTAGCACCCCAATTCGCCAGTCCCCTCTTCGAAAAATGCTTCCTCAAATCAAGAAAAGCTTTCTAGCTTCAGTTGCTCTAACATTGTTTCCAACAGTCCCTCGCTTTGCACATCTTACCTGCTCAAAATTGATAAAAATAATAAGAAACTGACATTACTCTAAATTCAACAATAGAGGAACGCGAATAACACACCAATTACAGCAACTTTAGACCATTCAATTCCCCGAAGAGACATTACATGAAAGCAAAGCAAACGATGTCAAACATGAGTCACTGGGCATTCAGTTTTTTTGATAGCACACATTGCAAACCTGAAGCTTGGAGAGTATCCTGCAATTCCCAAGCCATCACAAAATACTAGCAAACCAGTCATCTATTGAAACACAACCAAGTTTTCTAATCTTAGATTAATTGAGTGCCTGGTAGCAAACAGTCATGGAACAGCAGTAAGTAGTTAGAAGCAACAGGCAAAGCTCGCAAAACAAATAGCCACCCTTATTCCACTACTACCTTGGTTAGCCATAGACAAATTGACAAGTCCAAATGACTATAGAACACGACCCAAAAAAATTTTTTGACTATAGAAAGTAACAATAACAACATCCACAAAATCTATGGGGTGATCTGGATGTCTAGATTAGGACCAGAAGATACAGGGAGAATCAACACAGATTAAACTTGGAATAAAATACGACACACACTATATTTACCTTTTGTATAGCTCCTGATAAGCTTTATGGATTAACAAAGACGTTTTACTAGGCAATGGGATCACAAAAGACTAAAATCATCCTTTGCTTAAATAAGAAGAAAAAAGGACAGATTTTTGTTCTTCCGGTTGCTCTTGAGCATATAACTGGATGTCAAAGCACATTGTATCAAGATTGGACGATCAATCGCATACCCAGAGAAGCTAATAACCACGGCTCAAAGTCTAAACTGTACAGAATGATCTGCATTCTGCCAATATCTACACCTAAATTAAAGAGTCGAAACAACCAAGAAGATTTCAACATCCCTGAAACACATCTATGGCTCATTCTTCAGGCATTACATGAACATTCAACAAAGAATCAGCTACAACCTATGACAAATATCTTCCTTTCTAACCTCAAAACAGCACATGGAACACGTCAGCTAAACATAATTCATAACTTTATACAGAAACCAATTCACCTAAAACAACAAAAAGCTCTAACCTTTAATCACGGCCTTCATCCAAAATCATCTAAGCTTCTCCTTGGCCAAGCTCTTCCTCGCAGTGTCCTTGACCTTCTCTATGTACCCTTCAATTGGCGGCGTGAGTGTCGCCATGAAGCGGTTTGCAAGGAAAGGTGTCAAATCTGGCACCAGCGCCGCCTCTCGCAATTTCTTCGGCAGCGCCTCGATCGACTCCTTCTTCATCCGCAACAAATTACTCTCCACAGCTTGCCTCGCCATATGCCTCCTCATCCAAACCCTAGAATACTCCTTCGCGAGCCGCCTTCCATCCTTGACCGTGAGCCCATACTTCGGAATCTTATCTGCATCGACCAGTCCCAACGAGATCAAATCCAAGCCCGGGGTCCCGATTATCTTTGGCTTCTCGGAGACACCCAGTTTCGACTTCCCTTTCTTCAGCATGTCGATCTCTCGTTGCCGGTCCCTTGCTGATCAGCCCCATCTTCTCGCGCTCGGCCTCGCGGGCCCGCTGCTTCTCGGTCAAGTAGCGGAGCGGGGTGGGCGCGTTGAGGCACGCCTCGACGAGGGCCTCGACCTCGGAGGGGCCGTGAATCGCAGAGCTAGACACGAATGACGAAACAAACCGATTCAGCTACACAACCCACACATCATAGCCCTTTCGCAACAGAAACCCCGCGACTCAACTTCAACCTCAACCTCAATCCGCAGCATGTTAATCAAGTTCTTGCCAGACCGCTCCACGGCGTCTCGTTCCCTCGATTCCGACTGGATTGAGCGAGATTCGTGCAGGCCGCGTGTCCCAAACGGGCGGCCGCGTCGCGCATCGTGGATTGCATCGAAGGGAAAAGCTAACGACGAGAGAGGAGATGAAACAGTTGGAGGAATCGAAGACTCACAGGCTACGCATGAAGAAACGGAAGCGGCGGAGAGAGAGTGAGGGCCAAAATCGATCGTTGCTGCGTGCGGTGGCTGTTCCATTGCAGTCGCGAGGAGGGAAGGAGGGCATGAAACTGAAGAGAGTCGAACCTCTCTTGAAGAGAGTAAAGAAGGAAATTTGGCCAGAATGCATTTGGGAAGCCAGAAGCTACAAAAACTAGCTTCTTTTTTTTTGGCCCAAAACACATTCTGGAAGCAAAAACTCATTCTGGAACCAAAAAAAGAATGTATTTTTACCAAACGCGTTTTTGCTCCAGGATGCAAAAAATCCTCCAAAATGCATTTCGAAAATTTTTTAACAAACGCATTTTTGTTCCGGAATGCATTCTGGAGCAGAAATTTTGCTCCAGAATGAATTCCATGCGCGCCCATAGTCACGCAGGTTCGGACCTACCGACCTTGCATAGGTCCTCGGTTTTCTGATACAAAAAGCTGCACTCATCCTTCCATGAATTCCTAACCCACCCTCTTTCACTCTATCCTTTGAGCAGCCACCACAGTACCTCCATTGGATTTGCCACACGTCACCGTTGCCTAAACAGTCGACACCGCCACGCTGCCATCCAGCCATCGTCAACTTCTCCACCTTCGGCTCTGCCTCTTCTCTTTCTCAATCAGTGGCCAAGTAGGGTCACTCTCTTTCACTCCCCCCTCCTTCCTAGCGTGTGCCACTCGCCATCGACATCGACAGGATAACGAGAGGCTTAAGGAAAAAAATATTAAAAAAGTCTTAAACTTAATAAATTTGTGTCAATTTGATCTTAAATATTTTAATAATGATAATTTAATCATAAACCTTTTGATCTATAGCCAATTCAGTCCTTCTAGCTAATTTTAACCAGATATTACTTATGTGGACGCTGAGTGGCCTATGTAGAACTAGGGGTGTCAATGGGTCGGGTTGGGTCGGGCTTTCATGATACCCGACCCGACCCGAAAAAAATAGGGTTGTGCTTGACCCGCTCAGACCCGGCCCAAGACCCTATTCAGCATACACCCCAAGGGCCGGGTCGGGCCGGTCCAGGCCGGGTCGGGTTTTGGGTTTTTTTCTCTTCAAACACACACACACCTTTCTCCCACTCTCTCTCCTCCTCCTCTCCGTCGTCTTCCCCCAGAAAATCCCAACCTGCAAAACCCTAAAATCCTCTCCCTTCTCCCCTTCTTCCTCCTCCCTCCTCTGAATCGGAATCGAAGCCCCCGACCTCCTCACTCCGCTCCACTCCCACTCCAATCTCCCCACCCTCTCCCTCCCTCCCTCCTCCTCGTCTCCGCGTTCATGCCGGTGAATCGGCGGAGACCCATCAAGGCACTCCGTCCCCAGGCCTCCCGACCCCGCCCCCGCGCTCCGCTTCCTCTACGAGCTCTGCTGGGCCATGGTTCGGCTCTCGCGCCCCGCCCCCCTCCATCATCTCCAGCGGTCCCTTGTAAGAGCTCTGCACCTCGTTCTCCTCCTTGTCCTCCTCCTACTCCTCCCCCCTCCCCCCGACGACCGGTTCCCGGTGTCGTCGCTGTCCTTCCCGATCGAGGACAACCCCGCCGACGATGAACCGCTTCGTGCCAGCGCCACCGCGCCCCCCTCGCCGCCGGAGGAGTCGAGCTCCGGCGGATCGAAGGCCGAGGGCCGGGCGGCGCCGATCGAGAACCCGGGGGGCTTGACCTTGACCCCGCGGCCGCCCTGCAGCGCGACCGACATAGCTGCAGCGATTCGTCTTCTTCACCGTTTCCCTCTCTCTAGTTGCAGACAATTCGCAGACACGAGAGAGAGAGAGATGAATTCGGGAGGACATGACCCTATCAGCGGAAGCGGAGAGATTTGAGCAAGCGAGCGAACCAGCGAGCTCCAGCAAGACGAGCAAGGAGGAACGAGCTACGACGAGGCGCCATGGATCTCCGAACAGAGTTTCATGCGAGAGAGCGAGCTCCGATGAGACGAAAACCAGGCGATGGATGCGGAGATCGGTGTCGGAAAATTGAAGGGTCGCCGACGAAATGTGTGCAGAAAGTGAGAGAGAGGAGAGAGAAGGGGAGAGACGAGAGAGAGAGAGAGAG